>PVIA01003442.1:0-168961 GCA_004024845.1 Tonatia bakeri | reverse complement strand
TTCCTCTTTTGTCAAATATTAATTGACCATAAAGACACAGGTTTATTTCTGGGCTCTTTATTCTGTTCCGTAGATCGATGTGTCTATTCTTATGCCAGTACCAGACTGTTTTGATCAGGGTGGCCTTAGAGTATAATTTCATATCAGGTATTGTGATCCCTCCAATTTTGTCCTTCTTTCTCAAGTTGCTAAGGCTATTTGGGGTCATTTTTGGTTCTGTATAAATTTTTGGAATATTTGTTCTAGATCTGTGTAATATGCCATTGGTACCTTAATAAGAACTGCATTGAATCTATGGATTGCTTTGGGTAGTATGGACATTAATGATGTTAATTTTTCAAATCCATGAACACAGTATATAATTCCACTTATGTATATCTTCATCATTTTCTTGCTTTAGAGTCCTATAGTTTTCTGAGTAAAGATCTTTTACCTCTTTGGATAAATTTATTCCTAGGTACTTTAAATTTTTTGTTGCAATTATAAATAAGATTCTTGTATCAGTTTTTCTTTCTTTTTAAAAAAATAGATTTTATTGATTATGCTATTACTATTGTCTCAATTTTTCCCCTTTTGCCCCATCCACCCAATACCCACATTCCCTCCAGCAATCTTCTCCTCTTAGCTCATGTCCATGGGTCATGCATATAAGTTCTTCGGCTCAATTTCCTCTACTGTTCTTAACATCCCCTTGTGTATTCTGTACATACCAACTTGTACTTCTTAATCCCTGCACCTATTCCCCCCATCCTCATCCTTCCCCCTCCTAGCTGATAACCCTCCAAATGATCTCCATATCTATGATTCTGTTCCTGTTCTACTTGTTTGCTGAGTTTGTTTTTTAGATTTGTTTGTAGATAGTTGTGAATTTATTGCCATTTTAATGTTCATAGTTTTGATCTTCTTTTTCTTAGGTAATTCCCTTAACATGTCATATAATAATGGCTTGGTGATGAGGAACTCCTTTAGTTTTAACTTGTTTGGGAAGCACTTTATCTGCCCTTCCATTCTGAATGCTGGTTAGATCTAGGTTGTAGGTCCTTGCTTTTCATCACTTTGAATACTTCTTGACAGTGCCTTTTAGACTGCAAGTTTCTTTTGAGAAATCAGCTGACAGTCATATGGGAACTTCTTTGTAGAAAACTATCTGCTTTTCTCTTGCTTCTTTTAAGATTCTCTCTTATCTTTAAACTCTGGCATTTTAATTATGATGTGTCTTGGTGTGGTCCTCTTTGGATCCATCTTGTTTGGGACTCTCTATGCTTCCTGGACATGCATGTATATTTCCTTCACCAAATTAGGGAAGCTTTTTCTCATTATTTTTTTAAAATAAGTTTTCAGTTTTTTGCTCTTCCTCTTCTTCTTCCAGCACCCCTATGATTCAGGTGTTGGTACATTTGGAAAAGTCCCAGAGGCTCCTCATTCTATCCTTGTTTTTTTTTTTTATTGTTTTTTCTTTTTGTTGTTATGATTTAATGCTTTTTTCTTCCTTATGTTCCACATATCATTGATGTGATTTTGGCTTCATCCCCTCCACTGTTCGTTCCCTGTAGATTTTTCTTTATTTCACTTAATGTAACCTTCATGTCTGCCTAGGTCTCTTTTATGCTGTTGAAGTACCTTGAGCACCCTGATAACCAGTATTTTGATCTCTGCATCTGATAGCTGGCTTATTTCCATTTCATTTAGTTCTTTTTCTGGAGTTTTCTTTTTTTCTTTCATTTAGCCCATATTTATTTGTCTCCTCAATTTGGCAGCCTTCTTGTTCTTGTTTGTGTATTAGGTAGAGGTGCTTTGACTCTCTGTCTTAGCAGCGTGGCCTATTGTAAAAGAGTGAACCTGTAGGTTGTATGGGGCAGAGTCTTAGGTAATCACCAGGGTGGGACAACCCATCACCACTTGTGGCTCTGTGTGGGGGAGGGCTTGAAGAGGGGACAATGCTGCTGCCTGGTCTCTGAAATTTTGCCCAGGAGGGAGCTGTCTCCTGGCACTTGCCCTGTTGCCAGACACTTCAATTTCTCCCTGTGTGGCGTATGCCACTGGTGCCCTTCCAGGTGTCCTGGTGCTGAGTCCCAGAGGGGGTGAGTCTACATAAGTCCTAAGCCCATTGTAGGCCCTTTATGAGGAGTCTCCAGAGTATCCTGCAGTTTCTTCTGCTACCCCAACCCCAACTGGTTTTTATAGCCAGAAGTTACGGGGACTTATCTTGCTGGTGATGGAATCCTGGGCTGGGTGGTCTGGTCTGGGGTTGGGATCTCTTGCTCTCAAGGCATCACTGCTGATTTTTATCCATCACATGTGGTGTTGGGACCACCTGTTCCATGTCTCTGCGTCTCTCCATGCCTCTCTATGTGTCTCTGCATCTCTGCCCCTCCTACCCATCTGGATGGTTATGGCCTCTTTAAATCCTTGGTTGTTGGACTTCCATACAGCTCAATTTTCTGATGAGTCTGGGTGATATTTGTTTTGTAGTCTCGTTGTACTTTTTGCTGTAGTCGTGCAAGGAGGTGAAGTGTGTTTACCTACACTTCCATCTTGACTGGAAGTCCCATGCTGCTCCTGCACCTCCCCTGCAGGCATGCTTTCAAGGTCAGCACTGCTCTTGTTTCTCTTTCTGATCATTCATTATTGGTGCATAAAAGATGCCATCAATTTCTGAATATTGACTTTGTATCCTGCTACTTTGCCAAATTCATTTATTAGGTTGAGTAGTTTTTTTTTTAGGAGTTTCTATGGGATTTTCTGTGTACATTATCATGTCATCTGTGAAAAATGACAGCTTTACTTGCTCTTTTCCAATTTGGACACCTTTTATTTCTTCTTGTCTGATCGCTGTGTCTAGGATTTCTGGTATTATGTTGAATAAGAGATGTGAGAGTGGACACTCCTATCTTGTTCCTGATTTTAAGGGAAATGCATTTAGTGTTTGCCCATTGAGTATGATGTTGGCAGTAGGTTTTTCACATGTGGCCTTTATTATGTTGAGGTATGCTCCCTCTATTCCCATTTTGCTGAGTGTTTTTATCATAAATGGGTACTGGGTTTTATTAAATGCTTTTTCTGCATCTATTGATATGATCATGTGACTTTTGTCCTTCATTTGTTTATGTAATGTATCATATTTATTGATTTGTGGATTATACCATCCTTGCATCCCTGGAATAAAACTGACTTGATCATGGTGTATAATCTTTTTGATGTATTGCTGGATCCAGTTTGTTAATATTTTTTAAAAGATTTTATTTATTTCTTTTTAGAGAGAGGCAACAAGAAGGAAAAAGAGAGAGAAAGAAACATTGATGTGTGAGAAAAACACTATTCAGCTGCCTCTCTCATGCACCCAACTGGGGACCTTGCCCACAACCCAGGCATGTGCTTTGACTGAGAATTGAACTGGCAAACTTTTTGGTCCACAGGCTGGTGCTCAATCCACTGAGCCACACCAGCCATGAACAGTTTGCTATTTTGTTGAGGATATTTCCATCCATGTTCATCAGAGATGTTGGCCTGTACTTTTCTTTATTTGTTGTATTTTAACCTGGTTTTGGAATTAGGATAATACTGGCCTCATAAAAAAAAAGTTTGAAAGTCTTCCTTCTTCTTGAATTTTTTGGAATAGTTTGAGAAGGATAGGTGTTAGTTCTTCCATGAATGACTGGTAACATTCACCCTGTGAAGCCATTTGGTCCAGGGCTTTTGTGTGCCAAGAGTTTTTTGATTACTGCTTCAATTTCACTGTTGTATTTGGTCTATTCAGGTTTTCTGCTTCTTCCTGATTTAGTTTTGGAAGATTGTATGTTTCTATAAATATACTCATTTCACCCAGGTTGTTCAGTTTCTTGGTATATAGTTGTTCATAGTAATTTCTTACAATCCTTTGCATTTCTGTGGTATCAGTTATTACTTTTCTGCTTTCATTTCTGATTTTATTTATTTGGATCCTCTCTCTTTTTTTCTTGATGAGTCTGATTAAAAGTTTGTTAATTTTGTTTATTTTTCAAAGAACCAGCCCCTGGATTCAATTATCTTTTGAATTGTTTTTTTTTTTTTTAAGTCTCTGTGTCATTTATTTCTGCTCTGATCTTATTTCCTTTCTTCTACTTACTCTGGGTTTTGTTTGTTTTTGTTTTTCTAGTCCTTTTAGATATGGGTTTAAGTTGTTTATTTGAGATTTTTCTCTTGAATTTAGCTTTTAATGCAAACTAATGAAATTCCAGAGCCTGGCCTTTAAAAGCAAGATTCAAAAATCAACAGAAAGACATTTCTAATGAAAGAAATGAAGATGTTTCCTCTTCTTTACAGCAACAGAGGAAGAAATATCATTCTGCATTATAATACAAGTTCAAGGAATATGATTTGATAAGGTGTTAGAATAGGACCATTTACAAAAATGTCAATCTTGTTTTCATTTTCTACTAGTGCAAATGGAGACTTGGTGACTATTCATAACTATTACCAACTTGCTCTGTTCTCTCTTAATACAAATATATCCTTGAAAATATAACTTGAATGAAGGGGTCATGTAAGATTTTTTTCTGGGAAAATTACTTTCAAAATAAACCTATCATTCTTATTAGTTTTCTTACTTGATCATGTCCTTGATTTATCACCCAAATAATATTGTGCTAATTGGTATTTTCATGTTCCTAATACAACTACTGTAAGCATAAATACTGTCTTCTCAAGTCAGAAGAGGACTGGCATACTGTAAAATATAACCCCACCCCCCAACTCTGCTCTGTTTTTTATTATCACAAAGAGGTTGAGCCTGGTCTCATATAAATTAATGAATGGGAATAATTGTGAAAGAGGCTGTCTACAGAGGCAGGGAAACATAAGAATCATTTACACTTACAATAATAGCATAGTTACAAAATCACAACATCACATGTGCCAAGAAAATATACATTATTTTTTATAACTGATCAAATCTTCACAACCCTGATACCACTAGTTCGGTTGGTAACTTAAACTTAACAACTAACAGAATCTCCATCTCCTTCAGTTTAAACAGACTCTTCTTGGTAAAATAACACTTTCAAGCAAATTTTCAGATCCTTAGAGAGTCTCCTACTCTTCTTCCTTCTTACTAATATATCTTCAGGAAGTATGAAAGCACTATGTGACCTCCTGGTCACATAGGGGATGGAAAGTCTTAAACCTACTCTCACGGGGTCTCTGGCACACTTGGTTTCTGAAACAGTTTTCTGTCTTTCTGGTCACTGGGAACCTTGTTGGCAACTGCCCTTGAGGTCTGCATGCAGTGAAGTGATGGTCTAATCTCTTGGCTCAGTCAAGACTGAGCAGTGTCTCCATTGATAATTCAGCCTTATATTGAGTCTGAGATTGGCTCTTGTTGATCCTAAGATCTCTCTAAGTGTCATCTATGTCCTGCATGAGTTGCTGGCTCAAGCTGAAACACTATTCTTTGGAAACACTGGGATGTCTCAGGAAATTTAAGTGGCTGCCTTGTGCTCTCTTTGCCTGCTTAGGGCACGTTACCATGTCTATCTTTCTGTGTATGGCCAGAGATGGAGGGGAGTTGAGGTGCAAGTCACCCATTCTTGAATGCCTCAAAGTCCAAGTTCTTTGCTTTACCCCTGACTTCCCTTTTCTTCTTTGACTCAAGGAATTTGTAATTTTTCTATAGAGAAATTTAATTTTTCTCTATAGAGACTATAGAGAAAAACATCTGTATCAGAAAATTTTCTTTCAACATTATTCTTTTTTTTTAAAGATTTTATTTATTTATTTTTATAGAAGGAAGGGAGGGAGAAAGAGAGAAAGAGAGAAACATCAATGTGTAGTTGCTGGGGGATATGGCCTGCAACCCAGGCATGTGCCCTGACTGGGAATTGAACCTGCGATGCTTTGGTTCGCAGCCTGCACTCAATCCACTGAGCTACACCAGTCAGGGCTCAACATTATTCTTTATAAAATTTATGAATTGGGGTTGTCAGTCTCCTGGGTTTTTACACTGAAAACTTATCTCTCAAACTTTATCTACATGAGTTTAAAGTAGCAATTTTAAAATGAAAGAGTTGATAAGACATTAAAAAATGCTGTTAAGAAAGTAAAAAAGCAAGACACTATATGGAAAAAAAACATTCGCGATATGTATAACTGACAAATGACTCATGGCAGAATATATAAAGAACTCCTAAAAATCAATAAGAAACAGGGAGACAATCCAATAGAAAAATAAGCAAGAGAATCAAGCAAGCAATCCACAAGAGGATATCTGAATGACCAATAAACCAATATTATAAGATGCTCGATCTCAATTGTCATTAGGGACATGGAACTTAAAACAACGATATAGTACTTGAAGCAATTGTGTCTGCAGGATTCACAGATGTGACTGAGTGAGAACATGGAGAGGCTAATGGCATTGAAAGAAGTTTTTTTTTTATTATTTAGCGTTTCCAGGAGAAGAGGGCACACACTCCATGCAGGGCCACATGGGGAAGCACCAGGTTGGGTCAGAAAGCAGAAGCAGGAGTGATGGGAAAGCATGGCCCACAGCCTTTATTGAGGTTTTTGCAAGAAAGGCAAGGCTGGAGAAGGTAAACAGATTAGGACTGGCTGGTTTGAATAATGCCAGCAAGCTCTGGACTATAGAAGTGGGCTGTAGTTGTCTGGCACCTCACCCCGGGTGATTCAGGGCAGGGGGAATATTGGCTTGATATGTGAGGGTGAGATAAAAGATAGAGTTGGGGATATAAAATTGGAATTGGTTGGGGAATTTGTAACATGATGTTTGCATGCTCACCAAAGCTGGACTGCAGGGAAGATGTAAACAATTTTAGCTATTAGTTTGTCCCTAAGGTTAATGGACGCCAAATAGACAAATATAGAATCTAAGAAAGCACAGTTAGAACAACATTACCTCTAGAAAGGCTACAATTAAGAAGAAAAACCGCCCTGGCTGGCGTAGCTCAGTGGATTGAGCTTGGGCTGCAAGCCAAAGCATCGCGGGTTCGATTCCCAGTCAGGGCACATGCCTGGGTTGCGGGCCGCGGCCCCCAGCAACTGCGCATTGATGTGTCTCTCTCTCTCCCTTCCCTCTCTAAAAATAAATAAATAAAAATTTAAGAAAAAAGAAGAAAAACCAACAATACCAAAAATTTGGCAAAAATGAGGAGTAGCTCTGATGCTCATACACTGCTGGTGTATGAAGTTAAAGAATAGGAAAAGCTAATCAAGGGTATTGTAGAAGTTGGAATAGTGGTTTAATCTTCTTGGGGGGGTGTTACTTGAGGGACACAAAGAGGATATTGAGCTACTGAAGTCTTTTTCTTTGGCATAATTAACAGAAAACAACAGATGAAATACATAACAATAGGTATTTACCTATTGTCTCATGGTTACATGAATTCTCTGGCTCTACCACAATTTAGTACATAGGGGTCTTGACTATTTTACCCATTTCACAAGATATCTTGCTGGTTATAACATAATAAGAAATATATATTTGGTCTCTGCCCCTAATTCCTAACACCGAGCTCCTAATACCGTTATAATTCCTGAGTGATGGGAATGCTAGAAGCATCTTACACTGAGCTCCTAATTCCCTTGGGGTTCTCTGGATGATTGAAGTGTGTTTTGTTCTAAGGAGGTGACTCTTGGCGGGCTCCTGGATAGCTTCAGGATAGGGCCTATCACCAGAAAGACCAAGCCATGATTAAAAGCTTGAAGCTTTCAGGTTCACCACCATCTTCTGGAGAAGAGAGAGAGGTTGAAATTGAGTTAATAATCAATGATGCTTATATGGTGAAGCCTCCATAAAAATCCCTGAAGTCTGAGATTTGGAGAGCTTCTGGGTTTGTGAACACATCCATGTGCTGGAAGGGTGGTACACAGAGCTCAGGACCCTTCTGGGCTGCACCCTATGTGTCTCTTCATCAGACAATTCATTTGTATGCTTTATTTTTAAAAGATTTTATTTTTAGAGAGGTGGGAAAGGAGGGAGAAAGAGAGGGAAAAAAACACTGATGTCTGAGAGATATATTGACTGGTTGCCTCTCACACACCCCCTGCTGGGGACCTGACCTGCAACCCAGGCGTGTGCCCCGACTGGGAATCAAACCAGAGACCTTTTGGTTTGCAGGCCGGCACTCAATCCACTGAGGCACACCAGCCAGAGCTCATTTGTATTCTTTATAACAAACAAATAATAATAAGTAAAGTGTTTCCCTGGGTTTTGTGAATGGTTATAGCAAATTATGGAGCCTGAGAAGAGGGTTGTGGGAACCCCTGATTAGTAGCCAAATAAGACGGAACTGGTTCACTGAACTGATGAAATCTGGCTGACAAGACTAGTCGAGTATAAAACAGTAGATTCCTTACATGCTTTAGGAATCACATACATACCAAAGGACAGAGACACAGAGGCCTTCACTGAAGTTTCTTGGTGTTTTGTGGTTTTGTATACAGATATCCCCTCCAAAATGAAAGACAAGTTGCTTTACTTTGTGCTACCTAAACCAAATGAAATAACAGAGACACCACTCAGGTGAGTTTAGACACAATGTTCACCATATCTGGGTGTACTGCTCTGACATCCTAGCCCGGTCACCTGAACTGAAGCCACATTTAAGTGAGATTCATAGAAAGAGAAGGTTTTCCAGCTGGCCCAGTCTGCAGTGCAGCTTGGTCCTCCTTATTATCCTTTTGACATCTACGGTGTTTGTGGCAGATTGAGTTACTGCATGACCTGTGTCAGATTCTGACAGGAGAATCTCAGCAGAGGCCCTTTGACCATGATCTCTGGCAAGTAAATATTCTTCCTTTGAGAATCAGCTCTCAGCTTGCTGCTGGGCCTTGGACACAGAATGATGATGGAACTCAAATTGGTCATCATGAGCTGGTTACTATGTTGTCTTCCTAGGTAGGAAACTGAGTATGGATCCATCTTCAAGTAGAAATGATGTCTACAAGATGAAGCTTGAGCATATTGTGAAGACACAAGTGGCTCACAGTACCCATACCCCTTCTTCTGCTAAGTTACTACTTCTTCTACCACTATGACATGAGGAGATGTGCCCTGTTACCAACTGTCTGCCTGGTGTGCCAGCATTAGAAAGAAATGGACTCCTGCAAAATTACGGCCTTCAATCAAGGGTGACCCTGAAGGACATTGAGAATAGGTAGGACTTCAAGAAATACATCTATCTGTCTCGTTTTCCCAGGTGAGAGGGCCTGAGGGAAAGCATCTACACTGATCTACATGGCTCTGGTGGGTAAAACCCTGCAAAGCAAAGGTCAACAGTTCGATTCTCAGTCATGCCTCGGCTGCATGTACGAGAGGCAACCAATTGATGTTTCTCTCTCACATCAATGTTTCTTTCTTTCTTTCTCTTTCCCTTCCCCTCTCTCCAAAATAAATATATAAAATCTTAAAAAAAAGAATCTGTACTGATTCTTAAATAAATTATTACTGAATTCTTAAAGAATTCTTCATTCTTTAGCTAGATGAGGAATTAGGAATAATATTGAAATGAAGTTTGGAGAAGAATAATGTGGATGAAACTCTCAGGATAGGTCCCAAATGTGAGTTTCTGTCAGGCTTCAGTTGCAGACCACAGATACCATACCTAGTTCAGAGGAACAGGATTTATTACCAAGGATTAGGTAGTTTATGTAATATTTGGAAGGGCTGGAGGAATAAGTTTTATGTGGAGCTTGCAGGAACAACTCTGCCCCCAGAGCCTCACTGATTCTCCTATGCTTGGGTAAGCGGTGACTGCCACCACAGGAAACCATCAAATCAGCAAACTGGGAACTACAGAACCACATTCCTCTGCCATAATCCACAGCAGCCAAGTGGATACTTCACACTTTGCCTTCTCTCCACTTAACCCAGTTAATTCGGGTTTAAATTCAAGTCTCATGTGAATGCACCTGACTGGCAGAATCTCAACCACATCTGGAACCCTAACTGCAACAGGATCTAAAACTTAGTTTTTAGCTTCTATACTATGAGTATAAAAAGGCACACTAGAAAGAGGTTGGAATGTATGCTGAGCAAACCAATCTACAATAGAGAGAATATTCGTGTCCTAAGAGTAGAAGAGGCTCTCAACAATCAGGTAGACAGCATGACCTGTTCTGAGTGGTATCAGGTTTCTGTGCTAGTTGCCTCAGAGGTTGGTCTATGAACTCATGAACAGAGTGGCCATGGGGCCATTGGTGGGGGTTTATGAAAGGAATCAACAATCTGGATTGTCTCACTAAGACTGATCTACTACCAACTTGGATCCCTTCCATCATAGGGAGGGCAGCAATTTGTTCTCACTATAGAAAAAAAACTTGTTTTGGATTTCTTTATGTTTTCCCTGCCTACCATACTTTCACCAACATCACCACCCAGAAACTTACTAAGTGCTATATATATATATATATATATATTTTTTTTTTTTCCAGAGAGAGAAGAAGGGAGGGAAAAAGAGAGGGAGAGAAACATCAGCGTGTGAGAGAAACATCAACTGGTTGCCTCTTGCTTGCCCCCAACTGGGGATCTGGCCCACAACCCAGGCATGTGTCCTGACAGGGAATTAAACCGATGACCTTTCTGTTTGCAGGTGGGTGCTCAATCCATTGAGCCACACCAGCCAGGGCTAAATGCCTTATATTAACATATCACACAACACTGCTCTTGACCAAGGAAATTTGCAGTGAAAGAAATGAGGTAGTTGGGATACACAAGCCAAACCCTCATGGGATTCCTTAGTCTGACGTTATAGAGTAAACCTATTGAAGTCTAGTTATTTTGCTAACTGGAAGACAAGATCTTGTAATATTAGAATGCTATCCTACAGAATGTGTCATGTGCTCTGAACCAGTGATTAATTATAGTGGCACTAGTTCTCTTATACTCCGAATTCATGAGTCTAGGATGGGGATGTAAGTGAGGTGGTGCCACTTAAACTTATACTTTCACCTGGAACAAATCAACACAAATTTAGTGGCCAAAAACAACAGATATGTTACCTTACAGTTCTGGAGGTCAGAAGTCTCAAAATGGTTCTCACTGAGCCAAAATTAAATGTCATTATGGCTGTGTTACTTTTGAAGGCTCCGGGTAAATTTGTTGCCTTACTTTTCCAGCTTCTAGAGGCAGCACACATTCCTTGGCTCATGGCCCCCTTCCATTTTCAAAGGCAGAAATGGCTTGTCAAATCTTTTTTAAAATTATATTTTATTAATTATGCTGTTACAGTTGTCCTGATTTTCCCCCTTCTCTCCCCTCTACCCAGAACTGCTACTCCCTTGGGCTATCTATCCCCCCACCATTGTTCATGTCCATGGGTCATGCGTATGTTCTGCGGGGACTCCATTTCCTATACTGTACTTTACATGCCCATGGCTATTCTGTAACTATGTGTATTGCTTAATCCCCTCACCTCTTCACCCATTCTGTCCCACCCACGTCCCATTTGGCAACCATCTAAACATTCTCCATATCCATGATTCTGTCTCTGTTCTTGTTTGTTTAGTTTGTTTGTTTGTTTTAGATTCAATTATTGATAAATATGTAGTTTTTTTGCCATTTTATTATTCATAGTTTTGATCTTCTTTTTCTTAAATAAGTCCCTTTAATGTTTTATATAATAATGATTTGGTGTTGATAAATACCTTTAGTACTTTCTTGTCTGGGAAGCCCTATCTTCTCTTCAATTCTAAATGATGGCTTCACTGGATGGATAGAGCAATCTTGGCTGTAGGTCCCTGCCTTTCATGACTTTAAAGATTTCTTGCCAATCCCTTTTACTCTGTAAATTTTCTTTTGAGAAATCAGCTGACAGTTTTATAGGAACTCCCCTGTAAGTAACTAACTACTATTCTCTTACTGCATTTAAGATTCTCTCCTTATCTTTAACCTTTGGCATTCTAATTATGATGTTTCTTGGAGTGGGCCTCTTGCATCCATCTTGTCTGGAACTCTCTGTGCTTCCTGATGTGCATGTACATTTCCTTCACCAAATTAGGGAAGTTTTCTTTCACTGTTTTTTTTTTCCCCAAATAGATTTGCAATTTCTTGCTCTTTCTCTTCTCCTTCTGGCACTCCTATGATGCGAATGTTTAACTTCTTGAAGTTGTCCCAGAAGCTGCTTATACTATCCTCATTTTATTGGATTCTTTTTTCTTCTTGTTCTCCTGATTGGTTGTCTTTAGTTTTTTATGTTCTAATTGATTTGATTCTTGGCTTCATTCACTCTACTGTTGTTTCTTTGCAAATTTTTCTTTATTTTAATTAGTATATCCATTTGTGACTGGATCTTTTTTATGCTGTTGAAGTCCTCACCAAGTTTCTTGAGCATCCTTATAACCAGTGTTTTGAACTCTGCATCTGATAGATTTCTTATTTCCATTTCATTTAACTCTTTTTCTGAGGTTTTGATCTGTTCTTTCATTTGGGCCATGTTTCTTTGTCTCCTCGTTTTGGCACCCTCCTTGTGTTTGTTTCTATATGTTAGGTAGAGCTGCTTTGACTCCATGTCTTGGTAGCATGGCTTAATGTAGTAGGTGTCTGTAGGGTCCAGTGACACAGCCTCCCCTCTCACCCAGGCTGGATACTTGAGGTGCACCCTTTGTGTGGGCTGAGTACACCCTCCTCTTGTAGTTGAGCCTTGGATGCTGTTGGCAGATCAATAGGAGGGATTTAGCCAGGCCAGTCAGCTGCAAGGACTGTCTGTGACCACTGACCACCAACCTCCACCCTTGGTGGAGGATCCACTGTGCAGGGGCAGGGTGGTGGTGCATGGTCTGTAGCTGTCCAGTTGTTGCTCTGGCCTTGGAGTTTCCTGAGTGATGCAGGCCAAGGTCAGCCCCCACCTGTGTTTTGCCCAGGGCATCCTGCCTGAGCTATAAAGCAATCTGAGGTGGCTGCTACTTGTGCTGGGCTTGGAAATTCCCAAGTGAAGCCAAGCTATGAATCTGAGCTGGCTGCCACTAGGGCTCACTGAAGCCAGCTGTTGCTTGTTAGATTGGATTTAGTAAATTGTAAAGCCTGAGGCAAGACCTGCCATTCATATGGAAAATAGCTTGGGTGGTCCTGTAAATTGGGTGGGGCAGAGTCTCAGAGAATCTCCAAGGCAAGTCTAGCCAGGTTGATGGAGTCAGATAAAGCACCAGCTTGAGGGCTGTCTGGGGGGAGGGTTTAGAAAAGGGACAATGGCTTCTGCTTACGTTGATGGCAGACACTTCGGTTTCTCCCTGTATGCCACTGGTGCCTCTCAAGCTGCTTCCCTGGTGCTGGAGCTCAGAGGAGGTGAGTCTGAATATGTGAGTTAGTGTGTGGGTTCTTTAAGAGGAACTGCTTGGGGCTCCATAAATTTCTTCCAGCAGCTCAATCCCCGCTTTTTTTTTTTTTTTTTTTTGCAGCCAGAAGTTGTGGGGACTTACCTTCCTGGCACTGGAACCCTAGGCTAGGGGGTCTGGTGTGGGGCTGAGACTCCTTGCTCCCAAGATATCCCTTCCAAATTTCTATCCACCACATGTGGGAATGGGACCAGCCCATGTGCCCCTCATCTATGCCCCTCCTACCAGTCTGGATGGATGTGGTTTCCTTAATTCTGTAATTGTCGGACTTCCAATCAACTTGATTTCTGACAGTTCTGAGTGATGGTTGTTCTATATTTTGGTTGTAATTTTGATGTGGTTGTGTGAAGAGGCAAGCCATGTCTGCTTATCCTGTCGTCTTGACCAGCAGTCCCCATCAAATCTTTATCATGCTTTATCACTGACACAGACTCTCCTGCCTCTTCCTTTCATTTACAAGGTAACCACTTGTGGTTACAGTGGGCCCACCTGGATCCTTCAATATAGTTTCCCCATTACAGGCCAGCTGATTCGCAACCTTAATGCCTTCTGTGACTTTAATTCTCTCTTTCCATGCAACCTAATGAATTCACAAGTTTTAAGAGACCTAAATTTTCTGCCTACCACATCATCCATCACCTCCGAGCTCTGCTGGTAGGACAGATTATACCAGTAGGCCTAGCAGTTGAGGGTCAAATTGCCATGCAACCTTTTTGGGCTCTTCTTTGAAGTGAATAAACAGAGAAAAGTAGAAATTACAGTATTGACAAGAATCGCTAATACCTATAGGAGACCGTTGTGCATGGCATGGGCCCAGCTACCACTCAGAGATGCATAGGACCCATGCCCACCCGTAGGTTCTCCAATGGGGAATCAGGCCTGCAATATACTTATGCCACATTGAGATTTGCTTTTGCTAAAACTCCCTCACCCTGAATTAAGGCATCAAACGTTTACTGTAAAGTAACTTCCTAAAATCCATGCTAAACCTTCCAAGGATGAGTGTAACCGGTTCAACCACTTTTCCCTTTGCAAATATCCTTCTTCTGTGATGTGATTAGTGGCATTGTCTCCTTTGCTTTCTATAAAAGGTAACCACCTAAAGCCAACCTCTGCATAGTAAATGAGAACCATCAGGTAATGTGCCCAGAAAAGAAATAAAGGCCTGTCATGGCAGAGGCCGCGACTTTTGCTCCCCTTGAAAGAAAAGCCATGCTTGCCATTTTCCTCCACAGGACTCAGTAGTCCGTGTGAATTTCTTATATCACATCCTCAAATGTGGCAGACCCCACGAGCCAGGGTCCACATCATCTGGTGCCCACAACCAGGGACTCAGGGCTACCAGCCATCGTTGTGGACAACACACCAACTTGGTTGGAGTATGCACGCATCAGCCCAGGTAAGGGCCAACGACCCCGAGTGCTTTTCAGGAAGGTCGTAGGGTGTGTTGGATTTCAGAGGAAAACAGTTTTCTTCCTAGGTTGCCCTCTCTTGAGACCATTTTGCAACTGTACCTTCTTTAGTAAGCAGGAGCTTTGCTCTCTTTCCCAAGCATTTGCCGCAACCTCACAGGTGCAAGTTGAGCAGTTAAGAGTCACAAGGGCGCTCACCAAAACACTGTAAAAACACCCACAAGCTGATCCCTGCAGCACAACCCCAACTAGGTCTAGGCTTTAGAGAAAGACCAAAGATTTTCCCTTTAATCAGCTTTAAAAACATCAACTAGTTACAGGATAATTTACAAGCAACTCCGCAATTCTTTCTTTTAATCCACCTCTTGTGGTCCCTTCATTTTTGCCTTTTCCCTCCGTCTGCCAGCATAAGGATTTAAAGGTGCAGATGGAGAAAAGGCAAAATTGAGACTGGTTTTGTAATCGATGTGCTTGCAGCAGGATGAATTTCAGAAAAAGGTTTTTTTATTTGTTAAAAAATTACTTTAAATTTCTGCGAATCCTCAACCATGGGGAATGGGCTCTCTAAGGAACAAGAGCAATGTTTTAAGATAGTTCAGCAGTTATGGGGCTGCTGAATGTCTCCCTGATAAAGGATCTTTAAACTTGGTTACTTAGGGAAATGTTGGGCAGAAACTGAAATAACACAAAATGATTTGAGATAAGACTCTAGGTCAGTGTCTCAATCCCTCCTTTTTTTTAAATTTTTTATTTTATTTATTTATTTTTAGAGAGGGAAGGGAGAGAGAGAGAGAGAGAGGGAGGGAGAGAGAGAGAGAGAGAAACATGAATGTGTGGTTGCTGGGGGACATGGCCTGCAACCTAGGCATGTGCCCTGACTGGGAATTGAACCTGCGATGCCTGGTTCACAGCCCGAGCTCAACCCACTGAGCTACACCAGCCAGGGCTCAATCCCTCCTTTAGAGGATTTAATTTGCAAATACTGGTTTGCTTGGATTTTGTTTTTGTTTTTGTTTTTGTTTTGAAAGGAACTGCTCAGTGTCAAAATATTTTGCTAAACCTCTGGTAAATAGAATAAGAATCTCTAATGTTGTTACATCATAAGGATTCTACTCAGAAATAATTTAAATTGATTGTTTAAAGAAAGGAATAAGATTTCACTTCCCTCAAGCAATAAAAAGCACAGGAGGAAAAATAATGAGAAAACATGTCTTTTAACCAGTCTATGGAGGCCCAGGAACTGCTTTGGTCCTAGGAACAGGCCGTGTGGAGCTTAGTATCCTTCTTCCCTCTTCTCCAGCCTCCCTAAAGTTGTCAAGGGCACTAGATAATGAGACAGCTCACTTCTGAGCACACTCAAGGAATGCAGTAATCAATAAGAATTAACAACAACAACAACAAAAAAGTGAATGTATTTGCCAATAGAGAAAAAAACTGTTTCTGAAAGTTATGATCATCAATTTGTCAATCTAAAGAATGCTATAAGTAGGATGGGGGTGTGTGACATGTTAAAGAAATATTAAGAATCCTTCTTGTTTATGCTAGAGCTGTGACCCTTTATTATAAAAATGAAATATAGGCACACTGTCTACTGGGAAGAACTAGCCCTTCTCCATGGAAGACAAAGTACCATTTTTTAACTCAGTACCTGTAAACACTGATTGTTTTCTTGGGGAAGAACTGGCTATTCTCCTGGAGGGAACAGTTAGTCAACTGAGTCACAAAAGGCCCTTGGCATGTAACCATTTTTGTCTAAAACATAATTTTTCAGAGAACACCTCACCCCATCTTTCCCACTTTCCTTGAAAACTCTGAACCTAGGAGTAACCAGGCCCTGAGAACAACAGGGCAATTAACTTGCTGCTTAAACTCATTGCAGCTTACAGAAACAGCAGGGGGCCTGTCTTTCCAAGCTAAGCAAATTATTAAAGAATATCCTGACTACCAAGCCCTTAGCAAGGCACCCCATCTACAGGAGTTAATCTTAAGGACTAGGTTCTCAAATAATTTGGCAAACAGATGTCATTCATTACTCTTCCTTTGGAAAATTCAAATACATTCCTGTTTCTATTGATACTTACTCTGGTGCCCTACATGCATCTGCCTTAACAGGAGAATCTGCTAAAAATATACAAGCCCATTAGCTTGAGGCCTTTAGTCATTTAGGATGGCCTCAGCAAATTAATACTGATAATGGCCCTGGATACCTTGCATATTCTACTCAGGTTTTTCTTCAGCATTGGAATATCCAACATAAAACAGGAATACCTTATAATCCAACAGGTCAGGCAATTGTAGAACAGGCTCATTATACTTTTAAAAATCTTCTTAAAAAAGAGAAAAAGGGGGACTCATGAGTCCTTCCACCCAAAATATGATTATGTTAGCCATGTTTACATATAATTTTCTAAATTGTGATGCATCACTCTGTACTCCAATTAAGAAGCATTTTCAGAAGAAAGAGCCAAAGTCATCTTATCGTCAGGTTTTATATACAGATTTGGTGGGAGATGGCTCTTGGCAAGGCCCTGTAGATCTCTTAACTTAACTGGGGAAGAGGGTATATGTGTGTTTCCATCCCTACAGATCCTGTCTAGCTACCAGCCAAAAGCGTAAAGCCCTATCATGAGTAGGACAGACACCAAGCTCTGCTACCTGGAGCTGAGAACCAGTTGACTGACAGACCACATGGCCCAGCTGACCCTGAACAACCAGAAGAAAAATGGACACCCACACCATCACTCACAGGCCTGGGTCTGTCAGCAGAGGAGGATGGGGCCTGCCCCAATGACAGGGGCCAAGGCTCAAGCACCTCCTGCAGAGAACAACAACCCCTCAGTGCCCCATAATGTTCCCTTTAGGCATGTCCCCACCACATGGGGGGACATCAAGGCTCTTAATGCTTGAGCAAAGTCCTTACCAAACAAAAAGTGTTCCAGACCCTCAACAAAAATCTTACAATGATTGAACCCTAAAAACTGGTTCAATGGACTGAATTTATGGGTTTGGGTCATGGTAGCCCTTGGATGCCTCCTTGTCTTAATCCTTATTTGTGCTTTATGATATAGATAGAGCTTGTTTTCTTAAGATTGCATTGGGGAACAGCAAGGAGTAGGTTTCACAGGCTTAACAGCTACAATAGCATTTACAAACCAAAAATTGGGGAGATCAGATGTTGGGAACCACCCTGCCTGATTTCAGAAGCTGTAACCCCCCATGGCTAAGGCTGAGTGAGTGACCTTCAGACCATAAGCCACTAAGGAGACAACGCTTATCTCCCTGGCAGCAGTGCCACCTCTGCTCCTTTTACTTCACCCTGCCTGGCCCCCAATGCTTGATCGGTTAGCCAATAATGGGTAAGATTCCTCAAGGGGAGAATAACCTAAGACAGGCATGATCACAGGAAGCCCCTTAGGAAAGGACTTGGGGGGCTATAGAAAAAGGGGGTGATGGACCCTTGCCCCTCAGCTTTGACATAGCCTGAGTCTTCATTCTGTCTGTGAGAAGTCTCCTGATCTCTTGGTTGCTTTACTTTCCCTGCTTGACCTAAGTCTGAAACAATGACTTAAGCCTGAAACAATGCTGGAGATGGGTGCCGCCCTGTGCTGGAAAGGGTAGGTTCCCCGGGGCAATCAGTCCTAAGAAAGAATATTTAAAATTCTATGAAACCTACTTTGCTAATACCCTCAATTTAAATGATTAGCGTCCCAGCCTGAAATGAGTTTGTTTCCCCAAAGTTTTGTGGCAGTTTAGCTATTTCACCCTGACTCAAAATAGGTCCTTAGAGTTCTTTGAATGTTATCTATTTGATCATTACTGCCTGACAATGATGGATGGGCTTAATCTGAGAATCTGAGTGGGGCTTTGGAACCACTGGTTGTTTACCGATTATAATCATGCTCTGTGTACTTTGGTGTATTTACGAATTATTTTCCCAGGGTCCTGTGAAAGACCAGCAAGTAGCAAGTTTTGTGAGATCTATAGCAGTCCTAACTAAAAACAAGGGGGGAAATGTAGGAGACTGTTCTGTGTGGCGTGGGCCCAGCTCCCACTCGGAGATGCACAGAACTCACGCCCACGGATAGGTTTTCCCATGGGGAATCAGGCCTGCAATGTACCTAGGCCACACTGAGACTTGCTTTTGCTAAAACTCCCTCACCCTGAATTGAGGCAGCAAACATTTACTGCAAAGTAACTTCCTAAAATCCATGCTAAACCTTCCAAGGATGAGTGTAACCGGTTCAACCACTTTTCCCTTTGCATTTTCAAATATTCCTCTTCTGTGATGTGATTAGCAGCATTGGCTCCTTTGCTTTCCATAAAAGGTAACCACCTAAAGTGAACCTCTGCATAGTAAATGAGGACCATCATGTAATGTGCCCAGAAAAGAAATAAAGGCCTGTCATGGCAGAGGCTGTGGCTTTTGCTCCCCTTGAAAGAAAAGCCATGCTTGCCCTTTTCCTCCATAGGACTCAGTAGTCTGTGTGAATTTCTCGTATCACATCCACAATGTGGTGGACCCCATGAGCCAGGGTCTGCATCAAATCCCAATTTTCAAGAAGAAATAACATTGTGACTACACAATGGGTCAAGAGGCATATGGATGGGACCCAGGGGGGTCTCCTGGGGTACAACCTCATATGGCAGTGTCCAGTACTGAAGCTAATGAAAAACTCCTTCAACCTCTTGAATAAGCAGGACCACCAAGGGCTTGGATCCTTCTGAAAAGAGATTTTGGACACATGCTGGGTGATGAGCACTAGCCAGCTGAATTTCTACCTAAAGGCAGAGGAAACATGGAAGTAGTAGAGAGGGTAGATGTCATAAATAGCCACATCTTTATAGTCAGTTGTGAAAATGAGAGCTACAGTCTCTACCCATATTTCCTTTTGTTTTTCCCTGAGTATATTCATATATCCAGATGCGGTTTCTTTTTTTTCTCCCTTTCCCCTTACAAATGGTGTGTTGGTGATTGGTAACTTTACATGTTAGTCTACAGAACTATCAGGATGAGAGTGGGCAGAACTAGAAGTGGACAACTCGGAAACACTGGACTTGGAGCTGGATGCAGGGACTGTGGAAACTTCAGACTGCCTTTTTTGGAGGAAGTAGTGAGTGACTTTAATTTGTATAAGGAATGTTTAAAGTGTGTTAGATAGAAGAATTAGTTTTTGGAAGATTAAGTTGGGGAGAAGAATATGTATGGACAATGGGCCACAGCAGGGATTTTCTGAGCCTTGATATTTAGATTTCCCATCAATAATGTGAAGTGCACAATTTACATTCAATCATTTTTTTTGTGTGTAAGTTAGTCAGAGTTTTTCTTTTTTTGCTTCCAACTAACAACCCTGAGTTACACAGCCTGTCTTACGCCTTCCTCTTTCTCTTCACACCTATCAATTTCTTCCTAAAATACAGAAAGTATAGATTACTTTTTTTTTTTTTGTCATCCTACTCAAAAACCTCCAAAGGCTCCCCCACTACTGTAGGCCAAACTCTTAGCTCCTTATTCTGGAATCTAAGGTTCTCACCAAGCTGATGCCAAGCTGCCTTGCCAAATGTGTCTTTGGCTGCTCTCCTCTAAAAGTGCAGAATTCAAGCCAAATTGTATCCTGGCTGCCTTGAGAATCACCCAAGAACATTGCAGGGTAACCTCTTCTAAGGACAGAAGAGTATAGCCTTCTTTGGCTAGCCCAGTCCTCAGAAAGGTCACCATATGCAGAATTCTTGTCTGTAACAATTGGACTTAATGATTCACCACCTCATGATATGTTTTTTATTTTTTATGGATATCTTGAACCGCTTCAGAAAAATAAATCTCACCTTTGTGAGCACCTCAAAGTTAAGGGCCACATCTTTATAGAACAGAATCTAACAGTGTTCCTGGCAGCTATCATTAGAGTTTTAAAAAATTCAGGGATATATGTATGTATGTATATATATATATATATATATATATATATATATATATATATATATGTATATATATATATATATATATAATTTTTGCAAGTAACTGACATGGATACCAGCTCCCAGTGTCCGCAGCGTTATGGATGAGATGAAATAAATTCACACAGACTACCGAGTCCTGTGGAGGAAAATGGACAGCGCAACTTCTCTCTCAAGGGGAGAACAAGCCTCAGGCACCTCAGCCACTCTCTCAAGAGGAGAGTGTCCAGACCCTTGCCTAGAGAAGCTTCTATTGGATTCAATTTGCATAGGAATACAGAGTACATATGTAAAGCTTATTAATCATTATCAGGCAGTAAGGATCAAACAATAGATAACATACAAAGAACTCCGAGGGCCTATTTTGAGTCAGGGTCAGATAGCTAAAGGGCCATAAAAGTTTGAGGAACTCACTTCCTGCTTGGACCCTTATCATTTAATTGAGAGCATTCTAAACAAAGCAGGTTTCACAGGATTTTAGGTATGCTTTCTTAGGCTTGATCGCCCTAGGGAACCTGCCCTTTCCAGCACAGGGCTGCATCCACCACCAGCATTGTTTCAGGCTTAAGTCTCTTACAGGAGAAGCAAGGCAGCCAAGAGATTAGGAGACTCAGGCTATGTGAAAGCCAAGGAATGAAGGTCCATCACCCCTTTTCTGTGGCCCCCAGGTCCTTCCCTGGGGGACCCCGTGATTGTGCCTGTCTTAGGTATCCCTCCCTTGAGGAATCTTACCCGTCATTGGCTAACCGATCCAGCACTGGGGGCCAGGCAGGGTGAAGTAAAAGGAGCAGAGGTGGCACTGCTGCCAGGGAGATAAGCATTGTCTCTTTCTTTAGTGGCTTATGGTCTGAAGGTCACTCACCCAGCCTTAGCCATGGGGGGGGGTTATAGCTCCTGAAACCAGGCAGGGCAGTTCCCAACAAGTAACAGTATTAATATGAGCTAGCTACAGTTTAAAAATAGAATCTTTGAGGTTTCTCTTATGTGTTAACTTGACCTGGCCATGGTGCCCAGATTTTGGTTAAACCTTATTCTGAGTGTCTTTGTGCAGGTGTTTTTTTTTTTTTTTTTTTTGACGAAGTTAACATTTAGATCGGTGGACTTTGAGTAAATCAGATTACCTCATATAATGAGTTGAAGTGACCTCCCCCAAGCAAGAAGAAATTCTGTTAGCAGACAGCCTTCAGACCTGAACTGTCCCCTGCGTTTATAGCCTACTGGCCTACCCTGCAGATTTTAGACTTGCCAACCTGCCACAATTGCATGAGAAATTCTTTATAATAAATCTCTCTGTATATATTCACATCCTATTGGTTCTGTTTCTCTGGAGAACCCTATCTAATACAGAAGGTTGTTAGGTTATCATGATATGTTAAGAAATATATTTGGTCTTTGTCCCCAGTTTCTGGCACAAACCTCCTAAAAACCTTGGTATTTCCTGAATGATAGAAGTGTCTTTTGTTATTCCTAAGGAGCCCCTTATGAGTACATCTGAGTTATTACAATGAGGTAACGTAGGATGGGTTCCCTAAATCATTTTAGAATTGGGCTGGTCAGCAGAAAGACCAAGTGATTAGAAGGCTAGAACTTTCAGCTCCATCAACCAGCCTTTGGGAAGAGGAAGAAGATGGGCCACAGGAGCTCTATAAAGTGTTGAACAACGAGATTTGATGAGCTTCCAGGTTGGTAAATGTACCCATGTGCTGGGAGAGTGGCCCACCCCAGTCCCACAAGGACAGAAGCTCTTGCGCTCAGACCCTTCTGGGCCTCACTCATCTGGCTGTTCATCTGTATCCTTTATAATAAGCTGGTAAACATATATAAGTGTTTTCCTGAGCTTTGTGAACCATTCTAACAAATGATTGAACCCCAGGAGAGGATTACAAGAACCTCTGATTTATAGCCAGTCAGTCAGAAATACAGGTGACCATCTTGACTCTGATTGTTGTTGGAGGTGGGGACAATCTTGTGGGACTGAGCCCTTAAGCCATGGGATTGATGCTATCTTCAGGTATCAAAATTTAGTTAAATTTGTAGGACATCTGTTGGTTAGACAATTTGAATATTACTTGGTGGTATTGGAAAACATTCCAGAATTATCTCATGAAGTTCAAGAAAAAATTTAATAATCGATATTGAGAAGAAAAGTAACCAGGGTAGCCTATGGAATCTAAGCAGCTGGAGTTATGCAGACCATTGCCAATAATGTTTCTCAGCTTATAACGGTTCTGTGCATTGGTGTCTCTCAATGCAAAACTCCCTGGAGAAAATAAATGACTGGCTCAACTTGAATCAGATGTCCATCTGTGCTTCAATCAACTATGACCAGGGAGTGGTATCACAGAACACAAACGTGGTTGGAAGTGACATGTCTTTTGTGGGAGGCAGCTCCCAGAGAAGGGTGAATTTGTGATGACCATAACAAATGATGGTATACCAAAAAATATATATATTATAATTTAACTTCTCATTGAAAGGTTTTCTTAGTCTCCGCCGAGGAATAAATGCCAATCAGACACAAAATTAGGCAGAATAGATCTTTATTATGGGGATCTGGTCCCAGGCGAGATTCTCTGGTCCAGAGAAAGGGGGCCAGAGAAGTCACCCGGAACAGGGAAAATGGGGGGGGGGCGTTATTTTGTGTTGGCTCTCAGTGGGAGCTGGGGATTGGTCCCTTGTGAACAAAGCAGCAACATATCATTGGTGGTTCCCCTTGCATCCTGGTTTGATGTCAGCCATCCCTTCCGGGTTGTAGTTCAGCTGTCATGATTGATTGTAGTCCAGGCACCATCGTCATTGTAGTCCAGCCGTCCTTTTGTCCTACCCTGCCCATCCTGACACTCATGTTACAATTTTTTGGTCCCAACTTGACCATAAGCACTTTGAGGGTAAAGAAGTTGAAGTATAATTATTAATCTCTCAGAATTTAGCTTACCTGACAACTATTGATAATGTAAAGAAAATCCAAGCTATGTATGCCTTGGGATTCATTCCTGCCTAAGCAGGTCTGATGAACCAGTGAGGAGGGCCTGATTAACTAGTCTGGGGATCATTCTTGGGAAGGAACTCATTCTAAGGGAAGAGAGAATCTGACATACAAACTTTAACTGACGAAGTCTCAATAATGGTTAATTTTATGTGTTAACTTAGATTGGTGATGAGGTCGAATCTAAGATACTTGGTCGAATATTATTATGGGTGTGTCTGTGAGAGTGTATTTGGATGAGATTAATTTTTTTTATTTTTTAAAGATTTTATTTATTTACTTTTAGAGAGAGGAGCAAAGGAGGGAAAAAGAGGAGAGAAACAGCAATGTGCAAGAGATACATCAGATCGGTTGCCCCTCTCACGTGCCCCCAACTGAGGGCCTGGCCCACATGTGCCCTGACCGGAGATCAAACTGGTCACCTTTCAGTTCACAGGCTGACACTCAACCCATTGAGTCACACCAACCAGGGTGGATGAGATTAAAGTTTTAATTGTAGTCTGAGTAAAGCAGATTGCTCTCCCTAATGTGAGTGGACCTCATCCAATCAGCTGGAGGCCTAAATAGAACAAAAGGCTGACCCTCCCACAGGGAAGAGGGAACTACTCCAGCCTGACGGCTGAGCTAGGACACCAGATTTTCCTGCCTTTGGGTTCAACCCAAAACACTGGCTTCTCTTGGGTCCAAAGCCTTCCAGCTTTTGGGCTAGAACTACATCATTGGCTATTATGGAAGAAAGGGACTACACACTAAACCTGAAAAGCTCAGATGAGATCTGTGTGGCAGCCAGCCTTATAAACTCAGAGACCTAAAGTAACTACAAAGGATGGTCTGAAATTAAAACTTATTAACTAAAAGCAGTTCATGGTAGGTAGTCATGTCCTAGGCTAGAATGTTCACTTACGAAAGTCAATCTTTACCTTAATTAAGCTTGTCTATTGCCTTTTTTCATCTACAATAACATACCTTTGGAATGTCAGAATAATTTCCTTTTTCCCTGACCCCTCAGAGCACAGATACCGCACCAGAGCAAAGATCACAAGTCCGCTCATTGTTACTGACTGTTAAACTATCCTGTACCCATCTATGTATAAGAAGTATGGGTGTATCATTTTACTTTTTATCCAGTCCCAGAAGTTTCCCTGCTTTGCTTTCCCCTGCCTCCCTAATCTTTCACCAATGTATTTCATGTGACCCACTTATATCCTCTTTTTTTATTGTGATGTGCAAAGCAGTGCGCAGAGCTGCCATTCTCTGGAGCATTTCCTCAGTCCATGGAGATTTTGCTTTCCGGCAACTGTTGTCAGTTTGGTTCAAATAAACTCATAAAAATTCTTACAGGTTTGGATGTTTCTTACGTTGACACTATCCTGAGTCTGCCACTTGCCAACTACAGATCTTGGGACTTCTCTGTCTCCATAATTGCGTAAACCAATACCTTATTTAAAAAACCAAAACGAAACAAAAATCCTCTCTCTCCTGAAATCCTAGTGAGAAATTCAAGTCAGTTCTTTTTTTCTTAATATTTTTTAGATTTTATTTATTTATTTACTTACTTATTTTTAGAGAGGTGAAGAAGGGAGGGAGAAAGAGAGGGAGAGAAACATCAATGTGTGGTTGCCTCTCATGCACCACCCCTTACCCTCCCCCCAATCGGGGACCTGGCCTGCAACCCAGGCATGTGACCTGACTGGGAATTGAACTGGGGACCCTTTGGTTGACAGGCCGGCACCCCATCGACTGAGCCACACCAGCCATAGCTCAAGTCAGTTCTTAGGCTATTTTCATGTTTGCAACAAATCTCTTGGGGTTTCCCCCCTCCCCCCAAAAAACTCCCTCTTCCCTGCTCGTTTTGTTTCCCTGGAGAACTCTGATTAATACAGTCTCAGATGTAAAAGGAGTGCAGCAGGTGTTATTTTTGATTCACAATTCAGGTAAGAAATAAAACCCTTCTTATTTTCTATAACTCAATTTTATTTGAAAGTACTTATTTATTTTAGAGAGGGGAAGGGGGCAGGGAAGATAGGCAGAGAACATTGATTGGTTGCCTCTTGTCATGTACTCTGACCAGGAGACTGAACCTGCAACCTAGACATGTGCCCTGACTCTGACCTTTCACTTTGTGGGGACGACGTCCAACAAACTGAGCCACACTGGTCAGGGTTCAATTTCATATTTAAATCTGAAACCCTTTTGATATCACAACCATTGTGTTAGATTAGTGATCCTCAATGAACCGTACCTTCGGGTACTCATTTGCCTTTGTGCAGTCCCCTCCTGCCCTAACTCTGGCCTTGGTCACTTGACTTGCTGTAGTCAGTGGGATTTTAGCAAGTGTGTTGCCAGTAGAGGTTTGATAAGCATATGCATATGAAAAGCTTGCATATCCTCTTGTATTGTTTCCTCTTGGACACTGGGATGTTAATCTCCCATCTCTGTCTGTTTGTCTCTCTCTGTTCTCTTCCTGTGTTGTCCAGCATGTTACAGAATGACCCGTGGGGCAGGGAGAGGAGTGGTGGGGAGGACAAAATACTATTACCAAATGGATCCCCCTTCTCCCGGGGTCCTCCTGTACTAGGTTCACCTTGCCTGCTTCCAGGGAATTATAGCTCTCAATCAGAGATTGGTGAAAAGGAAAGGAATTTATTTAAAAGTTATACACACAGAGTAATGACTTAATGTCTTCATTAAAATCCCAAAGTCCCTTAAAACATCCACAAACACACACAGTTCTTCCTTCCCCCCTTTGCCCAGTCCAGGGTACTGTATCTCAGGAAAAGAAACAGAAGTCCATGGCTCAGGTAGCCCCCGGTTCTAATACATGCTCAACTGGCGGGCCTTGCTCAGTTCCCAGCACCATCAGCTGTGTCACTGGGATCTCCAGTTCTAATCCAAACCCACACGGCACCTTCTCCTGGCCCACCAGCAAGGGTCCTTTCACCCCTTTCCTTTCTTCAGCATCTCTCTTGCATTCCTCCAAACTGCTTACTTTCCAGCTTCCTAAGCTGCGTGGCAAAGGGAGCCCCAAAGCCTTATGGTTCACCCTCTCCAAAGCTGCATGAGTTCCCCTTCATGTGGCTGTTGTGCCTGGGTTTAAATCCCAGCACCATTCTTCCTCTGCAGCCCCATTTCTGACTCCTCCCACAATTGGCTACACCTGCCAGCATTCTCATATTTTTTTTCCAGCTTTTCTGGGTTGCCATAGTAAGTCTGGACAGGCATGGCCCGTGTCATGGAGCCAACCATCTCCAAGCTCTCACGCAGGCGCTATAACCAGGAGGAATTTCTTCCCAGTTACATCCTGGGTGGAAGTCACTCCCTTCTCCCTAGCTCAAAGCATGGCCACAGTTATTTAACATATCCATGAAGCCAGTTAAAAGTTACAGATGTGTTAAATGGCCATGCCTGAGGTTATCTGCAAAACTGTTGCTATGCAGAACAACTCTCAATGGCCCTGCTCCAAGTGTCCCATCCTCCAGTACAGACTTGTGGAGGTGAGGACATCCTATATTTTTAATATTTCCTGGACACCCTGAGTTCTCGACCCCATTACAAATCCCTCTTTCGGGGCCTTCTGGCTGCACCCTGTTACAAGCAGAGTGCTAGACTTCTTATGTAGCACCTCAGACACCTAAAAGCTAGGCACGTAAAAACATTCTAAAAAGGAAAAAATGGGAGCTGCTAGACCTCCTAAAGTTCAGGCACAGAACTGGCACAGTGTCATTTCCATGATATTCTACTGGTTAATGTGAATCATAATTCAGGCTACATTCCGTGTTGGAAGGGACTACCCAACAGTATCATTACTGGGAGGTTCAATTCACTGGGAGCCATCTTGGAAGAGCTTCCACAGATGATCTGGCTGGCTATTAGGTCTAAATTGAAAATTATTTTTCACTCTGTATTTTGCCGCACTGTACCTATTAAGAAGTCCAGTACCACTCTGAAACCTGATCCTCTATTGCAGTCTCTTTTTTCTCTCTGGAGGGTTTTAGGATCTTCTCTTTATCTTCTGCTGGGTTTTTAGAGGGGTCTTTGTCTACTCATTGTATTGGGAACTCAGAGGACCTTCAAAACATTATTTTATTTCTTTGATAATTTCTTTCCCTCCTTTCGCCCTGATGTCTCTGCAATTCCTATTAGTCGTATATTAGATTTTCTGAACTGATCATCTAATCTTTAAAACTTTTGTTTGCCTCTCTTGTCCATATCATTGGCACTTGTTCCACTTGCTAGATTTCCTTGTCTTTAAATTCCACTCTTCAATTTAAATTGTTGTCTTGCCCAGTAGGTTTTTAATTCTCAAGCACTCTTTCTCATTTTACATTTGTAGCCTGTTTCTTTTCTTTGTTTCATGATTGCAATATCATCTCATAGCTTTTTGAGGATATTATTTCTAGTTTTAATTGTCTTTTGGCCCCCTTTCTTTCTCTGTTCCTCGGAGTCTACCTCCCTTCCTCCTTCCGTTCCTTCCTCTTTCCGTTCCTTCCTTCCTTCCTTCCTTCCATCCATCCACCCATCTCTGATGTTCAGGTAGAGGTTGTTCTTGGGGGTGATCCTTGGCCGTCACCTAGAGTTAGGAGAAACACTAAGAAGCTGAGCAGCTCTAGGTGCTGGGTGTGGGCTTCATTGCAGAGTTCCCCAAATGTTAGCATTTACAGACCTTTTCCCTAGAATGATACAGTTTCTTCAAGGGAGAATCCTCCAGTCTCCTGGCTAGAAATATGGACCTGCTTGCTTGCATTCTGGAAGCAGGTAAAGAAAGAATTGGAAGGTCTTGCCAGGCTTTTGTCCTTTTGTCAATGTAGTGTCTCATCATCGTGCTCTGCTGTGGAGACTGCTTCAGAAGTAATCTCCCATCTTCTGCCAGGAAAGGGAAGGAGCAGTCATCTGGCCACGTGGGCTAGGAAGAGGTGAGGGATCCATCTGCTGCTTATGCCAAATTTAAAGCCAATTTTAATGTTCCAGCACTGCCCCCAACCCCACCTTCAGAGTTACCTGGAATCTCTAAGACAGTGTTCTGAGTATGAATCACTGGGTTCCTTCTTGGCTACCTCTATTTTTCATTCCCTTTGTTCTGTATATTTGTATCTTTTTTGTTCGTTTTCCTTTTTTTTTTCCCTCTTCAAGTTGAGGTAACATTCACATCACAACAACAACAAAGAATCTTAAGTGAACAATCTAGGTGTATTTAGGGCATTCCTATCTTCAAGAAAGGTCATATTTTGAAGTACTGGGAGTTAAGACTCCACTGTATCTTTTTCTGGGGTACACAATTAAACCCATAAAGGTGGCATGGATATTAGGTGGGGACTAGCATCATTTGTCACACTTATTTAGAGAAAGAATCACTGGGCTCATCATCTGTAGCAGGGCGAGGAGCTTGTCCAGGCAAGGGTACGCTGGGAATAGGAGGCAAGCCCATAGGGACAAGGAGGGCTTCTATTCTGTGGGGGTGAATTGCTGTGGGGTGTCGGAGCATGGGTGGGTTCAGAAGGGTGTTCCCACGATGGCAGCTGGCAGCAGCAGCCTGGTGCAGAGTGCCCGAGTCCAAGTGGAGTGAGAAGAATATCTGCACAAAGGAGGGGGTGGTGACGGCAATGGGAGGTCGGTAGCAAACTGGGAGGCTGACTGATGAGTGAAGTTCACCGGCTATTTGGATTTCCTCCCTTGAGCACTTATTCAAATAGTTTGTCCATGTTTCAGTTGGGGTATCTGTATTTTTCTTATCTTTTAATAGTTGGTGTTTATATATTGAGGTTAGGAGTTCTTTTTATGTGTAGCATATACCTTTTCCCATATCATTCTCTTAATGGTGTCTTTCGATCAACAGAGTTTCTTAATTTTCATAAAGTCAAATTTGCCTTGTTAGTTGTGTTAGCCTCAGTACTCCAGAAACCAGAACCTAACTTTATCATTAGGAAGTTTAGGGAACAAGTGTGAGCAACAGGGCGCATGAAGCACAAAGGAAAGGAGACACAACAGGAGGTTTCACCATCCTGGCTGCCACTGCATTAAACTTTTTCCTGGATCTGGAGACCGTGCCCTCAGTAAACAAGCTTCATGTCACGACCACCTCGGGAGAAGGAAAACGAGGGAAGAAAGGGGGGCAATTATTCATTGGCTTCTGTCTCTCACTGGTAAAAATTCCACTCCACAGGGCATTATCTTCCTCACACTGCCAGGTCGCACATATAAATTTATACCTAAAGAAAAGATAAAACCCTTTACTGTCATTTTAATGAGTTTTGGGGACTTAATAGTGATAAATGCATGAATTGAACCTACCATCTTTAACATAAAATTGTATTTTCTTTTTTTACAAATTTTTAAAGATTTTATTTATTTATTTCTAGAGAGAGGGGAAGGGAGGGAGAAAGAGAGGGAGAAAAACATCAGTGTGTGGTTGCCTCTCATGCACCCTCTACTGGGGACCTGGCCCGCAACCCAGGCATGTGCCCTGACTGGGAATCGAACTGGTGACTCTTTGGTTCACAGGCCAGTGCCCAATTCACAGAGCCACACCAGCCAGGTCAAAATTATATTTTGTAATTGGTTACTGCTGGTATATAGAAACACTGATGATTTCAGAGAATTGACATTCCAGCCACTGAACAGGGAGTGTTTATGCTCTGTTCTCATCTAAAGCCTATCAACATTTTTTCCTCCCACCCACCTGACGCACAGCTTTACCTAAAGCTATAGCCCCAAGCAGAAGTTTCGCAATGGTTCTGTTCAACTTGCATGTAGTGGCTGGGATATTCTTGGCTTCAAGCTAAAAACCTGGCCCCAGCCCTCCACTTCCTGGAAGGCACTTAAATCTCTATCCACAGGAGCCAAATGTCCGACTGCTATCTTTGCTTCTGGAGTTATTTCAAAGCCCAAGAGGCCTATACCTTCAGCATATGCACAAGGGTGTTTATCTTATTTCAAAGCCTATGTCTTTACTGTTCTCTTGTCAAATTTTATCTGTCATTGCTGTATGTCTGCTACAGGTGTGTGTATGTGCGTGTGTGTGTTTGAAGGCCTTAACTCATTTTCATCATTTTCGTCAGAAATCTAGTAAGTTTCTTGAACTGATGACAGATAACAGTTGTGACAGGATATTAATTAGATTGTCTCTGTTGTCTGTGGAGTTTCAGAAAAGGTTTCAAAAACAGAAAGCAAGACAATAGATGCCAGATAGCCTCTTCCCTCACAGAGAGTTGGGAAGAGATTATGAATCAGTCTGCCAGCATCATCCAGTGAGTCTATATAAGAGAATGAGGATTGGGTTGGAGAGTTACCCGTGGGCTGGGAGAAAGAACGGTCCATTCTCGTTGCCTAAAGCCAAGTGAGATAGAGGCCTCCACTAGCACCTCCCAATATTTGGCTTATATATCCTGAGGTTTGGAAGTCTATAGGGACTGATGTCCTAACTTCCACCTGACAATGTCCAAAAGCAAGATGCTGGCTGACTAGCTGTCCTGGGCAGCATGCAGAAGGAGCTGCCAGCAGGGCAAAGATGAATGCATTGCCCCGTGGTCAAGTACACCTAGATGGAAATTGACCTGGAGTGATTTAAAAAGGATCTTTTCCAGCCCTGGCTGGTGTAGCTCAGTGGATTGAGTGGGGGCCTGCAAACCAAAGGGTTGCCGGTTTGATTCCCAGTAGGGCCACATGCCTGGGTTGCAAGTCAGGCCACCAGTTGGGGACACATGAGGAACAACCACACATTGACGTTTCTCTCCCTCTCTTTCTCCTTCCCTTCCCCTCTCTCTAAAAAACAAACAAATAAAAAATATTTAAAAAAGAAAAAAAAGGATCTTTCCATGAGGGGTTCTCAGAGAGAAAAGGGCACCAGGAGACTGAACTTTAAATGGGATGAACCTCTGGAGGGCCAAGGACTGGTAGGGGAGAGGAGTCATAGGCAGCCAATCAGAGGAGGGTCATTGCTTCAGTCCCAGCAACAGAGTCATAACAAAGCCCACAAAGGTGACATAAGAGAGAAAGAGCCATTTGTGAGACCGCCATGTCCATGGGGAACCAACTATAGAAGACAACAGTACCCTGCCATGATCACGAAAGACTGTGCTGTTTTCCCCCAATTTCTTCCCCTGTACCAAACCCTTAGTATGTGTGCAGGGTGGGTTGGGGTGGGGGTGTCAGAAATAGCAGCTAGCCAGTGGGAGAGGAGTGTGCTCTGAGGAGTAAAAGAAGGGATCTGGAGAAACCTGGCACGCCTCCCTTCATCACAGCAAACTTTGTGTGTGAAGAAGCAAGAGCTGAGGGAGGAGAGAAGCTCTAGCTTGAATGAAACTTTAGAGTTGCAATTGTCATCCTGGACAAGATATTTTCACTACTGCAATAAGACTACTTGTGTGACTAAAAAATACTTGAAAAGTAAAAGGATCTGTGAAAGATTCCATGCAGGACATTGGAAGAATTATTCAAAGGGCAGGTTGAAGGGAAAACAGAAGAGTTTTTCAATTATATAACATGGGGTCCAGCTGCCTTGATAAAAAATAGTTATTCAATATTAGAAAAGGATTGAGAAAGAAAAGTTGATACAGAGTATAACTAACCCTGATTTAAAATGTATTAACTCCATGTATCTATAAATACCTATCCATATTTTTAAAACAGATTTTACTTATTATTTCTAGAGAGAGGGGAAGGGAGGGAGGGAGGGAAATATCCATGTGTGGTTGCCTCTCAAGCATCCCCTACTGGGGACCCAGGCACAACCCAGGCATGTGCCCTGACTGGGAATCGAACCAGTGACCCTTTGGTTCGTAGGCTCTCAGGCCAACACTCAATCCACTGAGCCACACCAGCCACGGCCACATTCTCTTCACATTTACTTAGATCCCACCAAAACATGGGTAATCAAAATTCAGATATAGGCTAATAAAGACTGGGCACACCTCTGGCACATTTTAAATTATTTTTCATTAAACTAATTTTTGTGGCTTTTTAATTTTATATAAATAGTCCAAAAGTCAGAAAATACAGATGAGAAAGCAAAAAACAAAAAACCCCACCTCCATAATACTCATATTAGGTGAGGTCATACTGTAGCAGCAAATTATCCCTCAAATCTCAGTGCTTAACACAACAAAGTTTTATTTCATATTCATAGTACATGTTCAACTAGGGTAAGAGTGATGCTCAGCTTCATCAGGGACCGAGGCTGACAGGCTGAACCATCTGGAACACATGGCCTCTTCAGTTGCCCACATCAAGGGAAAAGAGGGCATGGAGAGTTTATAGTAACTACTCTTTCTTGATTAGGCTTGGAAGTTATACAAAGTGCTTCCATTCAAATCCCATAGTGACTGGAACTAGTCAGATGGCCCCCTTTCTGAAAGCGGAAAGGAAGTATCTTCTTCCTCCTGCCCAGAATGAGAAGAGAGCCAGCTATCTGTGAGCCCTGGTAATATGGCCTAGATCTCCTAATTCCACCAACCCAGAGATTATTAAAATCAAGTTCTCTATACGATTTTTTAAAAAAGATTTTATTTATTTATATTTTTAGAGAGGGAAGGGAGGGAGAGAGAGAGAGAGAGAGAAACATCAATGTGTGGTTGCTGGGGGACATGGCCTGCAACCTAGGCATGTGCCCTGACTGGGAATCGAACCTGTGATGCCTGGTTCGCAGCCCGGGCTCAATCCACTGAGCTACACCAGCCAGGGCCCCTATATGATTTTATATGGCAACTTCACTTACATACACTGTCACCATTTTCTGACAGGTCTTTTCTGCTGTAGAACTCAAGTATCCAAATCTCAGAGTTCGGCTCTTTGTTTCACAGGACATATGAAATATATTCTAGATTGCTCAGAAACCTTGCATATAACTCATTTTTTGGTTAAAAGTAATCATTTTCTCAGACCGCTTTATTTTCTTTTACTTCCATCATCTATCCTGGTATTTCTTTTACTTCCATTATTTAAAAATCTTTTTATTGTAAGTAACACAACCAAAAGAGAACACTAAAATTGGATTTACAGGTGGAGTGTTAGTATTTGGTAGGGTTCATTGGCTAACTGAGTAACTCATTTCCTCACTATGGCTTACCAGTATATGGGTAATCTCAATTTATATGTTTGAAATAAAATTGGCTATCCATTTGTAAAAAATAATTTTAGATTTTAATTTAACAAATTATATGAGAATCTATACATAAAATCCCCAGTAAACTGAATATGGAAACAAAAATCATTAAAGTGTTAAAATTTATATAGAAGACTTAATAACTTTGATATGATTAAGGTCTCTTAAAGAGCTGCAAAACCCAAAAGTCAAGAATTGGAAATTCAAATGCCCATGGGGAGCAGACAGGTAATGTTAAAGAGTGAAGTAAGCTGAGTAAAATCAACTGGTAAAAATTTTTCTTTACTTTTGCTGAGCTATGATTAAAGCATATGCCATTATATAAATATGTGAAATTGGGTACATTTTAAATTCAATATATAAATATGTAAATTAGAAAATGGAAACCTTTTATAATTAATTTTTTCTTTGTTTTGCATTTGTTTTGGAGCCAGAAATTTGATTTTCATACCAGTTTCAGGTATTGTGTTTCTGGTTGCTGCATGAAAATTGTTAAGCCACTGGTTTATTTTGAAGAGTTTGACTGGTTAGGGTCAACATTTTTTTGCATGTGTGTTGTCTTCTTCTTGACTTTCGTGCTTAATAAGCAGGGCCCTGCAACTGGGGACTACTCTACAGACAGGTGTCCAGGAACATTATGGTCATAGATTAGGGGTGTCAGTTGTTCACATCCTCCAGTCACTCAGAGGTCTTTTTGATATGGCCTTGTTACTAGCAATGTTGGCTCTTGGGTTTTGAGTTCAGCAAAGAAAGAATTCAGAATTCTAGTGCAAGAAAAATTTTATTTAGCATGCAAAGTGAAAGTACATGTGAAGAGAAGATTCAAACAAGCTGCTCAGAGAGCTGCCTTGGCCCTTTAGAAAGTCACAGAAGCTGAAGAAATGAGCCAGCAGGGCTGCTTGGACTTAGGAAACAAGTTACAGAGGCAAAATAGGGGCCACGGGAGACAGGTTCAGGGGATTAGCCTGGGAAGAGCTGCCTGCTGCTCCCCTGGTTGAAAGCCTCCTGAGAAGCTTTAGAACTTAGGAGAAAGAAAGCAAAGATATGTGCCTGAAGGAAGAAGGGGAAGTCCAACTGGGTTCTTTGTCTTAAGGGTCTTTATCTGCTTTCTAAAGGCAAGAAATTTAGGGGAGATCTCAGGGAGGGTCTCAATAACTATTCATCAGCTTTTCAGGTGAATCCTTTAATATGCTGATAAGTCAAAATAAGCATGTAGGTCATTCTCTGGTCAGTTTCACCTTCTAAGAATGTCAGTGAAGAGGAACCTAGACCAAGAGGGTCTGCTCTAGCAGAGTCTGGAATGTGAGAGATAGATCTTACAATTAATTATCTGACTGTAAATTGCTGGGCCAGTTTGTTCAGTTGTCTGCCTCAGTTTCCCCACTCCACTTGCCAAGGAATTTTCCTAGCATCTTACTTCCCTGCCTCAGGGTAGTAAATGATCTTCCACATGAACATAAATATTTTGGTTGAGACTGAAATCTTACTCTGATGCTTGCTTTGAGTTGGATTCTTATCTTCATCCCACACTTTCCTGCTCTCAATTTCATCCTCTAGAAAGCAGGCAAACTGGAAAGGAAACTGATGGTTGTCCCTGGGCTTCTGCGAGGGGCAAGACTTTGGTGGTGGCTGTTGCTGAGGTGCACAACCTACGACACATCTAATGTTTGGGATGTTATTTATATTTCCATCATTTATAACCATTTATTGCCCACACCTAAATGAATAAGGTTGGCAGACAAGAGAACAGCTAACGTAAGGACAGGAGATTGAAGGTGCTCCCAAAAGCCTAAATGCCCACTGTGTCCCCACGCCTCCAGAATCTCAGCGAGAGCAGCCCCGCTCCGCTCACTGCCGCTCCTCCCCTCTCTTCCTCCCCGTTCATCCCAAACATAAGCCCCCGGTGTCACGTGGTCTCGGGGGGAGGGGAAGTGGGCGGTCCAGCGGCCGCCATCTTGCGGATTTGGGGGCGGAGCGTGTTGAGTCCAGGTTGCGCGCTTCACTTCCCCTCCCCTCGCCCTTCCTCCCACCAGCTTCCGCGCTCCTCCCCGTTGCTGGCTCGTGTAGCCGCTCCCTGACTGGAGAAGCGGGGAGCCCCAGAAGGCGGGGGGTGTGTCGGGCGCTTGCTCGCGCCCTCCAACCGCTAGCCGCGGCCGCGGCCCCGCGCGCGCTCCCCCGCCGCCCCGCACCCTCAGGCTGCGCGGGGCAGAGAGAAGGGGGCTGCCTCGGCTGTGGGGGCGGCGCGAGGCCGCGGTGGCCGAGGCTGCGGCCGCGGCGGTACGCTGGAGCCGCGCATCCAGGGCGCCCGCGGGTCAGACTTGCCACCGCGGACCCTGCTGCCGGAGCCATGTACCGCAGCGGCTCGCGCTCCTCCGTCTCTTCACATCGGCCTAAAGAGAGCGGCGGGAGCTGCCCGCGCACCAGCCGCGGCTCCGGCTCCTCCTCAGGCCCGGCTCGCCGCACGTCGCCGCCCTCCGGCTCCTCCTCGTCTCGGACTTCGGCTCGCCGGCCCCGCTCGCCTTCAGGGCATCGCAGCCGCCGGGCTTCCCCTTCCCCGCCACGGGGTCGCCGCGGCTCCCCGTCTCCACCCCGCGGCCGCCGGGCCTCGCCAACCCCGCCGCGGGGTCGTCGCGTCTCCCCGTCCCCGCCGAGGGCCCGTCGCGGTTCCCCGTCGCCACCGCGGAGCCGACGACTCTTCCCGCCGGGCCCAGCGGGTTTCCGAGGCAGCAGCCGTGGGGAGTCGCGCTCCGACTTCGCCCGGGACGGCCGCGGAGACCATCCAGGCGACAGTGGCAGCCGGGTAATCCTACCTCTTGGCCGGGACTCTCTTCGTACCCCAGCCCCTTCACCCGGGGTTTTCGCTTCCAGAAACGCCCTAAGCGCCCTCGCCTCCAGGCCTCCAGGCCAGGGTCCCAAAATCGATCCTCCCCCCCTCGGCGACGCCCGAACGGGGGGGGGGTGGGGGCGTCCCTGTCAGCCCCGCGAGCTTCAGTTGCACAGTGAGGACTCGGGACGCTCGGGCGCCTGGCCCTGAGGCAGTGCTCCCGTGCTCCATTTCCTGGGAGCAGGCTCTGTGTCGCGCTCCGGGTGAGGTGTGGAAAAGTTTGCCAGGGCCAGGGGAATTTTCTCCAAGTCGTCTGCCTGGTACTTTTTCAATAGTTGATGCTTTCTCAGAGTTCCGTGGTTTTGTATCCCCTAGAGTTGTTTGAACTGTGCCAGGGTAGACACCGACAGTGTAAACTGTTGCCTGTCTGAGTTGGAGTTGCTTCTCCGAAATGAGGTGTGTATTCCCACAGTCATTTTAATAACTGCTATCATTTACTACGTTATGTGGCAGGAATTAGGTTTAGCCGTTCACTGTACCCATTCTCTGAACACTCACCGGCCTTTGAGGTGCGGCACTTAAAATGATTCCCTATTAAAGAACAACTGAAGGACCCAGAGTCGTTTAAGTAATTTAATCAAGGCCACCCAGTTAAGTGGTGGTGCTGTGATTCAAGTCATATCTGTCTAGTTCCCTTTGGTTGGTTGGTTGGTTGGTGGGTTGGTGGTGGTTTTAATCGTTATGTTTCCCTGCTAAAGGGACAGTGCCTGAGGTCAAAAAGTTTAGTTTGGACACAATATTGACCTGTCACCGTAAGCATCACTCTCCTAGAGCCTCTGGGGAGGGTCTGGAGTTTAGGTTTTGATTTTATTTGCAGTTCACCAGTCTTTTCAAACACAATGACAAAGTTTCTGTCTTCTTGAGAGGCTCTTTAACAGTATGCTCTGGACACTCTGGTCATAGGTGAATTGACTTGTCACTAAATTAATTAAGATTTTCATAGATGAGTAGTTACAGTCTGAGTGTTAGTTACAGAGTAAGCAAGGGAAACAGAACACTTGTTTCCAAACCTCCCTTTTCTTCTCTCATGCACAACCTGTTTGCTCTGAGTCCTTTCTGTCTCTAGTGACATCACCCATTGCTCAGCCCCAAACAGTGATGACCTCCCTTCTCCCAAGCCTAATCTGTCAGGTTAATTTCATGTGTCTAACCTGTCAGCTCTACCTCCAAAATACATCCCCAAAAGTGTCCTCCTCCTACCACCACTCTATTATGTCTTCCCTGGGTTATTACATTAGGTTCCTTTACACTCCACTCTAGTTACCTTCCAGTTTATTCTGTACCCAACAATCAACATGATTTTTAAAGCTTTATTTTATACATTTGAGAAGTATTTATTAAACATCTACCATGTGTTAGGTGCTATTCTGGGTCCTGGGGGCATGAGTGAGCAAACCAGTTAAAAACTCTGCCTTCGTAGAGTTCATATTTTACAGAGGAATCGGGTAATAAATAAAATAGGGGAGTAAAATGTTTGGCATGTTACATACCTAAAAAAATAGAGAAGGCAGTTATAATTTCTGATACGGTAGCCAGGGAAGGCCTCTGGAAAGGTGACCTTTTAATAAAGACCCAAAAAGGATGAAGGCATGGGCAAAGTGAGCATCTGGAGGAAGAATGTAGTCAGATCATATCACACTTTTGCTTGAAACCTCTCTGGCTTATTCTTAAGAATAAAATCTAAATTTCCTAACAGGATTCCACCTATCTTCTGTCATTCTATGCAGTCACAGTGGTCACCTCTGTGTTGTTACCCAAAACCTGCTAAGCTCATTACAGAGCTTGTTCTTTTTTCCTGAAACATCTTTCCATCTGTTCTTTACAAAACTGACATCATTCAGGTCTCAGGTTGAATGTATCACCTCAGAAAATCCTTCTCTAACCATCCTGTCAGATGTCAGATGTAGCTCCTTTTTCTCAGTTTCTTTTGTGTTGTTTTGTTCTAATGACTTTATGGCACTTAGCTATCAGAAGTAGTTTTCGTTTTAACTGGATTTTTAAAAAAAGATTTTATTTATTTATTTTTAGAGGGAAAGGCAAGGACAAAGAGAGGGAGAGAAACATCAGTGTGTGGTTGCCTCTTGCACGCCCCATGCTGGGGACCTGGCCGAGAACCCAGGCATGTGCCCTGACTGGGAATCAAACCCTTGACCCCTTGGTTCACAGTCCTATGTTCAATCCACTGAGCCACACCAGCCAGGGCTCATTTTAACTGTTTTTTACTTGCCTCCTTCACTAGAAATATAAGGTTCTGGGAGCAGACTTAATTCACTTCTCTATTTCCATGCCCAGTACTAGTAAAATGAAAGAATGAGAGATCACTGATTGGGAGGGTTGAAAGTATGGGCTTTCCTCTAAGCAAATGATAATTTTTTTTAAAGTGCTATATTTTTGGAGTAGTATGGTACCATAGCCATTTCTCACCTTGTTGGACTACAACTTTGTGACTAGGGAGGAGAACATTTTTGGGTTTAGGGATGTTTTGACCTAGTGACTACTACATTATATTTTGCTTCTGTAGAGACGTTCTCCTGGTCTGCGATCTGACTCTTTGGAACAGAGCTTAAGGATCACCGTTGGCAATGACCACTTCTGTGTCAGCATTCCAGAACGGCGGCGGCTTAGTGATCGACTGGGTTCACCAGTGGATAATCTGGAGGATGTGGACAGGTGGGCTTATCTGAGACAGGTCTATTATAATGGTTGAAGGTAGGAATGTTGAGGTTTTCTGAATGGTGTATTTGAAAGAGTAGTGCCAGCAGTGGAGTTTATTCCTGATGTCCAGTACAAAGTATAACATTGGAAAAGGTGTTCTAAGTGGGGAGAGTATGTTGATGTAGACTTTGTTGCTGAAAGAATTCTGGAAGAAAATACTAGTCATCCTACTCCACTTGGAAAGAGGAAAGTTGAGGGGATATAAACAGTTTCTTAAACTAAAACAGTTGAGATGCTATGGATTCTAAAATACTGGTATTAGGGGTTCTTTTGGCAAAATTCAGTTCTGGACAAAATAGAAATCTTTAATAGTGTATTTTTCTGCTTGTCCAGGCTGAACTATAGATTCAGAAAGGGTTTAGGTAAATTCACGTGTAATATAGGTATCCATATTAAATACATAAGCATTAATAAAAAGTTAAAGATCTTTAAAAATATTACTACTTTGCAACTATTAAGTGCTGAGGAAGGGCAAATACACTCCACAGAGTATTAAATATAGATGTCAGGTACTAGGAACTTAACTATAAATGGGAAGTAAATAATTGTATTAGGTGTTTTTTACCTCATAAAAGTAAAAGAGTAAGGAATGCAGGGAAAGTACTCGGTTTCTGAGAGCTGTGATGATGTCTTCCCAGCACATTGGGAATTTTCAGAAATGATTAGCAGTAGCAATAAGTCAATGTAATGTTCTTTCAAACTAAGATGTCATGCAGTGGCACACAGAGGCAGGCAGGTGGGGGACAGCTGGCAGGAAGTCTGAGGACCAGTGCTGCCCTTTGGTAATATTTATTTCAAAGCTCCAGTGGCTATTGAATGCATTGAAACAAGGCAGTACAGTCCAGTGTCATATAACACTGAAGCTTCTGAAGATAGGGCTGCAGGGTATGTGACTATATCACTTAATTGAGGAAACAGCTCTTGCCCCTCTGGCTGCTTCTATTTTAGGAGATGATTGAGTAGGCAGTGTAAGTGGGTGGTGCATGAAGTGATTGTGTTCCTTCCTTGCCGAGGTTTTGAGGTAACTTTAACATTTCCTCTTGGTAGGTCTAGGGTGTCACCTCCCTTTCCATGAGCTTCATTATGCATGTGTACTTCAGAGAGCCAGTTGTCAGTTATTTTATTATAAGAATTAAAATTTCCCTTCTAGGGAGTTTGGGGCAGTAATCTTTCTAGAATCATGTAGTTCAGAGAGACAAGTCTAGTTTAGAAAAAGTGAGATAAAGGTTCTAAAAGGAGGTATCAGGACATTCTTTTGACTTCCTGCCCCTTGTACTCTTGCTAATATAGTTTGTGTGGATAATTACTCTCCACTAAAATCAGGCCATAGGACAGTTGGCATTGTCAGGATGTCTTCTGAAAGTGAATCCAGTTTTCACCTAATGAAACAGTCCATGTCCACCCTTTATATGTAGGTTTTTATTTTTTTCCTGAGGTCCCCAAATTCTTTCTCTTTTATTGAATCTGTTAAGTTTTATATCAGGTTTGGGTTGTAGCCACATTGCCAGGATTGTCAGTATCCTCACCTTGGCAGCTCTGGATGTAGGACGGTAACATTCTGAAAAGGGAACATGATCAAGTTGTGTGGAGACAGTTTCTAAAGACTTGTGGATGTGAGGTTGATTTCCTTTGGTTATCAAAGCACATTATACGTTCCATTCATGAAGTTAGAAATTACTATACCCTAACTTCTCCTTGCCCTGACACACGTAGAAGTAGTGGGAACTTCCCCCCACCTTCTGATTTGCCTGAGGGAAAAGACAGAAGCAAACAGCTTTCTTCAGGCATTTTGGGGAATTAGCAGAGGAAAAAAATGGAAAATTTGGGCTCTGGAGGATCTTTTTTTAAAACAGCTTTATTGAGCCATAAATCATGTAACATACAGTTCACCTATTTAAAATATTCAGTTCAGTGACTTTTAGTATATTCAAAGAGTTCTGTATTCACACCAATATGATTAATTTTAGAACATTTTTATTACCTGCATCCTTAGCTATTAGTTCTCCACACTGCCTGTCTAGCCTATCACTAATCTACTTCCTATCTCTATGGATTTTCCCATTCTGGATATTTCATATAAATAGAATCATATAATACATGGCCCTTTGTGACTGGCTTCTCTCACTTGGTTTTGTTAAGATTTAGTAATGTTGCAGCATATAACTGTACTTCATTCCTTTTTATCGCCAATAATATTCATTGTAGGTATTTTGTTTATCCATTCATTAGTGATGTATGGATGGGGGTAACATTTGGGTTGTTTCCACTTTTTGGCTATTATGAATAATGGTGCTGTCAATATTGATGTACAAATTTGTGGACACGTTATATGATTTTTAACTTATTTAGTGAAGTTTGTAAATACAAAAAAAAGAGAGAGAATAGTACACTGAGCTTCATGTACCCATCACCCACACCCAGTGATCACTTCTTTTATATAGATAGTCCTTGTTTTAGGAGAGAGTTGGCCTTAACCAAAGCTTTTAGGGAGAGTCTGCCACTGGACTATTCTGAGTTACAGGGGATCAGGTGTCCCTTTTTAGGGCTTACTTTTACTGCAGCCAGTTTTCTCACTTATCCTTTGGGAGACATGGGAAGGAGGATAGGAAGCAACCTGATTTTTGCTTGTATTTATATGATAATTCATTATTTTAACTGTTTCTATGCCTTCTTTTGTGGGTTATTTGGTTGGTTGGTTGGTTGGTTTTTTGGGGGGGCCTTCTTTTGCTGGAGATTGCAAATCTGAACTGAGACTTTCTGAGAGTTATCTCATTATTTCTAGCTTCTTGGTATTTAGTGCTGGATTAGATCTTGGGTTAGTATGCCATTTGGTGGTGACATTTAATATTTCTAGTGGGGAGCTGAATGTGGGAGCATGGATGAACTTGCTACTTGTATTCTTCCCCCTTGAGTATTAGTGATCAGAGACTTTTTGTGTGGTAGGTGGTAGGTAAGTCACTCTAGCAATGGAGTGACTTACCTCATGGAAATCACTCTCTGGAAATAGGTGTGTTCATGGCTGACAAACCTACAAAGTAAAATATCTTACTCTAGTTATATTTGATTACAGAGATTATCCTTGGTTTATTCCCATTTTTTCCTATTTCATTCTACATTGAGAACTTAAAATTCCTCACATTCTTGGGGAAGAGGTAAGTAATAAGGAATCTGGATTCCCACAGGTGGCATCCTTTTAGAGGAAGGTGACGAAGTTTATCCTTGATAGTCTTTCATAAAGTTATTTATAGCTGTTAACCAGGTCTAAAACTGAACAAAGACTGGGCTGGTGAATAAGAAAAGGCAATTCTTCAATATTCTGCTAACTTAATCCTAGAGACAAGAAAGCAGCTACTACAGAAAAGAAGAAAAAAGAAAAAGTCGTTTCTAGAAACTCACAAAAAATAAAAGTAGCTACCAGAAACTGTAGAAAACACCAATAACTACCATCCTTTGGATGGTAAATCACTCTGGAATGTGAGTGACACATAAATTTTTCATTCAGATTACTTAAAACTTGTATGCTTAAAGTGCCAGAGGATCTTTATTTGCATCTGCGATTTAAATCAGAAACTTTCCTTTTGGGCAGTAGAAGCTCTGTGACCATAATGCCCAAAAAGTTTAAGACTGTTGTGTGTGGTATAGAGCTCTGAGTTGAAAAGACAGATGTCCCATCCTGTATTTTTACCTTCGTGTCTCAAAGGTCCAAGACCTTTTTATTTCTACAGAGTAAAAATATAAAGTGAGCCAAACCATTACATACTTTCCTGGGCCCAGTATTAGCAGCGTACATGTAGATATCCAGGCAAGGCAGGAAAAGAGAGTAACAAAACAGACTGTGAAGAAGTTTTATGGTTTTTATAACATGTGAGCCAACAAAACAAAGCATTGGAGAACCTTCTGAAACTTATGAGAAAATCATGCCAATTTTTTTCCTCACAGTGAAATCCTCCTTTTCCAAGTGAGATGTTATATAGAACCTTACTATTTAAACAGATGAAGTTGAGGCTAGTATGGTTCAATGAGGTGGAAGGTAAGGCCCAGAGCCATGTAGACTCCACTTTTCCTAGTAAGTCCTTCCTTCAGGTAGCTCCTGAGTACTGTTCAGAATCTTGTGGAGCACAACTTAAAAATCTGTAATCTAGACTGGTGTTCTTCAAATTTTAAGGTGCGTACAGATCATCTGGAGATCTTGTTAAAATGCAGATTTCAATTTAGTAGGCCTCAGTGGAGCCTGAGAATTTGTATTTCTAAAAAGTTCCTACGCAATACTGATGCTGCTGATTCAAAAAACACTTTTAGTAGCAAAGAGCTAGAATTTATCTGGTGTGGAGTTGTGTAATCCAGAGCTCTTTCTTTGTAGACTGGTATTTTCACTTTTCCCAAATCCTAGCATGATACTCTACATCCCCAATGTCTAGTCAGTTAGCCTAAGAGCTCTTTCTATATGGATTAGTAATATCTCCCCTTGGTTAGAGGCTAAAGCTGCTTGTACCTTGCCTGGGGAAAGAGAGGAGAGATGATATATATATTTTTATTTATATATTTATATTTATATTTGTTCTTGGACTTTATGATCATTGTCTTTTGTCCTAAGCATTCTATAGCATCCTTGTTGAATGTCAGTCTTGTCTGGTCTTGCTCTTTCCAAGTCCATTGTATTCGGTAAGTCATGTCTCTTTCCTCAGGGATGACTTGACTGATGATTCTGTCTTCACGCGAAGCTCCCAATGCTCTCGAGGTCTTGAACGATATATTTCCCGAGACGAAGGGCCTCTTAGTCCCTTTCTGGGACAGCTTGATGAGGACTACCGAACAAGAGAAACTTTCCTGCATCGTTCTGATTATAGTCCTCATATCAGTTGTCATGATGAGATGTTGCATGGAGCAGAACGGAGTAGAGACAAACTCAAAGGCTCCTACTCTATACGACCTGAGGAAAGGAGCCGGGAGACCAAACGGCCCCGTTATGATGACACAGAGAAAATACACAGCATGGGAAGTGATCACCCAAGTTTTACATCAGGAACCCGCAACTATCGACAGCGTAGACGGAGCCCAAGCCCTAGGTTTCTAGACCCTGAGTTTAGAGAGCTAGACCTTGCCAGGAGAAAGCGAGAGGAAGAGGAAGAACGAAGTAGGACCTTGAGTCAGGAGCTGGTGGGAGTTGATGGTGGCACAAGCTGTCCCATCCCTGGATTATCAGGTGTTCTAACAGCATCGGAACCAGGATATTCTTTACAACCGCCTGAGGAAGTATCTGTGATGCCCAAGAAATCAATTCTGAAGAAGCGGATTGAGGTGGACATGGAGCCTTCTGTGCAGGTCTCTGCTATGTTTCTGCTATGGTCTCTTGCTAATTCCTTTAATATCTTAAAGCCTGGTTACCTATCTGGGTGCTCTGTCCCTAATGGTATCTTTGTAATATATGCTAGACCAACATTCTTTCCAGAACTCTCCAAAGGAAACTAGGTCTCATAATGCACCAGTAGAGGGCTTCTATTGTCATATATTAGGCTTCCTAACAGACATTTTGGAGACTATTGTAGCTATTTCTCTAAATTAACTACCCCGTAGGAATCTTTGATTATGAATTCCTTAGAAATGAAGCATGAAGGGCAAAGGAAAATGATCTAAATTTTCCTCTCTTTAGAGAGAAGACAAAATATATGAGTGGTAGGACACTAGACCAGAAATCATGTAATTCTGATTCTGGGCCCACATCTGCCATCAACTTGCTGTGTGATTTTTAGGCAAGTCACCTCATTGTTCTGAGCCTTGGTGTGTGTATACACACACACATAATTTTTTAAAAGATTTTATTTATATTTAAAGACATGGGAAGGGAGGGAGAGAAACATCGATATGTGAGAGATACATCAATTGGTTGCCTCTTGCACACCTGGGGACCTGGTCTATAATTCAGGTATGTGCCCTGACTAGGAGTTGAACCAACGACCTTCCAGTTCACAGGCCGGCAGTCAATCCACTGAGCAACACCATCCAGGGCTATATTTTTGAACTTTATTTTTATTGTTGACACTATTACAGATGTCTCCATTTCACCCCTGCTTTGCCCACCACCTCTACCCAGCCCCTGTCCCGTCTCTCTCTGGCCTTGGTATTTTTTTCGCACTTGAAAAGATGGTCAAGCATGAGCACTGATTTTTAGCTGTTGTCTTAAGATCTAAAGGTTTCCGAAGAGGTTCCTGTGGGCACTTAGGGAAACAAGGTCAGGCTGATCAATTAGTTTTTGAGTTTCCTAACTCCACTTAGCCAAAGCAGCTCTACTTTTATACTTTTTTTTCCTTTGGGAATTCTTAGAAAACAAATAAGCTAGGGCATCTCTAAAGTTCTTTTGAATTCAAATTCCTTGATAAAGACCACAATGAATGGGCAAAAGTGAGGATTCGATCCAGTCTGCCTTATTTCCTATTTCTCTTGGCAGACGTAGCAGAACCATCTGGAAGATGAAGGCCCAAAGCTTGAACCTACCTGACTAAGGATACTGTATCTTCCCTTTATCCATACTTATCTTTCCCCTATTAATTCAAGAATAACAAAGCATCTAAATATTTATCTCAATTGCTAGTTTTCTGAGTTTCTTCAAAGAGACCAAATTGGTTGTGTTTGTCTTTTCAGCTTGAGAGTTTTTCCAGCAATACCAGCTCCAGCCAGGATCACCTTCTCTACTCTGGACATCCATCTGTCCCACTGAGTAGTGCTATTGCTGCTTTTGCTTCAGAGATGGAAAACAAGGGGACTATGGTAGACACTAACCTGAAGGAACCTCAGGGCAACCTCTATCAATGGGGCCCCCTCCCTGGGATGCCCAAAGACAACAGTCCTCTCAGAGAGAAGTTTGGAAGTTTTCTGTGCCACAAGGAGAAGTTGGATATGAAGGCTGAGGGACCTGAGCGACACGCAGACTTCTTGCTGCCCCATGAGAGAGCTACCCAGGATGGCAGTGGTTTTTCCCGTATTCTCAGCATGTTGGCAGATTCTACCAGTACACAGGAAAAAAGACGACGTAGCTTCCCTGACATTGAAGATGAAGAGAAATTTCTCTATGGAGATGAAGAAGAGGATTTAAAGGCAGAATCTCCACCAAAGCCCCTCGGGGGCTCTCAGAGTGAAGTTATACGGCAGAAGGCAAGCTCCCTGTCCTCTTCAGCTCCAGCTGTAAAGCTAGAATCAGTAGAAGAAACCAATCCAGAATATGCCAAGATTCATGACTTGCTCAAGACCATAGGCCTGGATATTGGGGTAACAGAGATTAGTAAACTGGCTGCACGCACCCAGGAACGGCTTCATGGCAAGAAGCCATCACGTTCCTCCACTGACCGCCGTTCCTCAGTTGACCGACACTTTTCAGCAGAGCGCTGTTCCTCAGTTGACCGCCATTTCTCAGCTGATCGGTGTTCCTCAGATCCTCACAAATTGGAGAGCAGGGAGGCACACCATAGCAATACTTACTCCCCAGAGGTGTCCCATCCACATCCAGTATCCCCTGTGGATCCTTACCTGCTCACAAAAAACAGCCCCCCATTCCTAAAATCTGACCATCCAGTGGGTCATATTGCAGGACCAGAGGTGGTTGGCCCTGGGTTTCAGTCATCTGTTGCGGTCAGATGCCTATTGCCATCAGCCCCATCTACCCCAATTAGACTTTCACACCCTGCTTCTTTATCTCAGTTTCATGTGCCAAGGGCCTCTCAGTTTGCTACAGCTCGAATACCTTCAAATTACCAGGGACCTGCCATTCCTTCTGCTTCTTTTGATGCCTATAGGCACTACATGGCATATGCAGCCTCAAGATGGCCCATGTACCCCACCTCTCAACCATCAAAGCACCCTCTGCCTGAACCACACAGGGTAATGCCAGTTACCAAGCAAGCCACTCGTAGCCGTCCCAATCTCCGTGTGATCCCCACTGTGACTCCTGCTGAGCCCAAGCAGGAGGAGTCAGTGCTAAGCTCAATTCCTACTGCCCAAGTGCCTATCCAGGTGTCCATCCCATCGCTCATAAGATATAATCCGGAAAAGATCTCTGATGAGAAGAATCGTGCTTCCCAGAAGCAGAAGGTAAATATTAGCTTTGGGGATCCTGTGCCTGAGTCTTTTAACATAAATTTGTATTTGTCTTTTAGAGGGAGCTGAAAGGTTTTAAGGCCCTTTTACTTTAAGTTCTTTGGAGGCTGCTGTCATCACCCAAAGTAATGTATGTGTCCTCTCTGTTTTTCTCATCTTTTTGCATTAAGACTAAAGTCTGGCTCTAGGTCTCACTGTGATTGCTAGACTTTTTTTTTCTTATTTAAGTTTATTTCTCTGTTCAAATTATTTGCTTTAGAACACTATGGATAGGAGCTGGGAACATTGAAGTCTTCGATATGACCTCATCAGGGAGTAAGGAACCAAAATTGGGTTGTGTAAAGGAGAATCAAATAAATATTTCATTCCAGTAAGTTTTGGATCCTTTTCCTGTAGTGATTATGGGGGTTAATAGCTAATAACTAGTTGTTGCTTGGCAATTAAATATTAATTAATAGCTAGTTATTAGCTATTTCCTATACTGGATTATTTTAGAGTCCAGGAATAACATTTTTATGACTTTTTTAAAGTAGTTTTAATACTATTATTGGGTCTCCAGGGTGTAGGAAGGGAGTAGAGGCTGGGTTAAAGATACAGTAATTCTAGATATGTTAGGGCAGCAGATAAAAATTATGCGGGACATGCAATACTACATAGAAGAATTTTGAATGGAAAAATACATACTTTTAATTTTAAACCAACTTATTATAACTAGTAACTCACTTTGTTTAGGAACATAGAAATGTCAGGTATAAATTTGATTTGTTATTATAATAAGACCTAAGGAAAAAAAAAAAGAAAAATTAGAGGGCCAATCTCACTTTTTTCCAGTTTAGGAGAAATTTAGCTTATATTTGAGAAGACAAAAAAAATCTTTCATTTTGTTGAAATCTTTTGGAAAAGAAAGGTAGGTTCAAAAAGATAAAACCTGATTGAAGAGACACTAGAGACTGGGCTCTTTCCCTTTAAGAACCTAGCACTTAAGTCAGGACTGATAATAACACAAGTTTTTCACACTTGCCTATTATAAACAAGTCATTTTTGTTTTTCATTAGGTGGTAGTAATATAATTGAAAAATCTTAAGTTTTAGGTCACTTAAATCTGGATTTTAAACTCTTACTATATGACATTGAATATGTTAGTTAATCTTCTACAACCTCAGTTTTCTTACTGTAAAACAGAGATAATGTCATAAGGATTAAATAAAATAGTATGTAATGCAGCTAACACTGCTTCACCCATAACACATACTCATTTTCTTCTTGATGGTTCCCTTTGGGCTTAGAACCGCTTAACAGTTGCTGTCAATAGCATTAAAATTAATAGTGCAATGATTCCTGTGTCAAAATAATACTTTTTGGCCCATGTAGCTCTAGAGAGGATGATTCTATTCTGGAACTTGGATTAGAATGGAGTATCACCTTCACTTATAAAGTCCGACGCTCAGTGTACAAGCATTTAGATTCTTGTATTCAGGTATTATCTAGCATGAGGGCTTATGAACGAGTGCAGTAGGAAAGGGAGGATGTTGGAGGCTGAAGCACACTCTTAATCCTTTTGTACTTTGCAGGTTATTAAAGAGAGGGAAAAGCTAAAGAGTGACCGGGAAGCTCGCCAGAAAAAGATGTACTATCTCAGGACCGAGTTGGAGCGACTTCATAAACAGCAAGGTATCAGACAGTCCTTTGCATGACTGCCTTTTTGTAGTAACTTGAGTAAGTGACCCAAATGAAGAGCTTTGGGGACTCTCTCAGACAGGTCCAGTGAGGTCAGTGACCTGAAGTCACACTTTAAAAAAAATTTTTTGAGATAATTAGACTAATAGAAAAGTTGCAATCATAGTGTAAATAATTCTCAGATATTCTCCATGATTATTATCATTTTACTGCATTTGCTCTATCTCTTTTGTTTCCTCTCTCAATCTGTGTGTGTGTGTAATTTTTCCTGGCGCCTTTAAAAGTAAGTCATAAATATGATGCTCATTTACTCCTAAATACTTAAGTGTCTGTCCACTAACAACAAAAAAATCAACTTGCATAACCATAGTACATTTACCAAAATTTGGAAATTAACAGTAAGGTACTAGTCCACTGATACTATTTATATTTTACCAGTTGTCCAAATAATGCACAAAAGAAAATGCAAGATTATGCATTGCATTCAGTTCTTTTAGTCTCCTTTAATCTGTAACAATTTCTGAATATTTATATTTCATGACATTGACATTTTAGAAGAGAAGTGGCCCTGGCCAGGTGACTCAGGTGGTTGGAGCATCATCCCATATACCAAAAAGGTTGTGGGTTTGATCCCCAGTTGGGGCATGTGTGGGAGGCAGTCAGTGGATGTTTCTCTCTTGCATTGATGTTTCTGTCTCTCCCTTCCTCTCTCTCTAAAAATCAATAAATACATTTTTAAAAAAGAACTCAACATATTTTGTAGAATGTCCTTTAATTTTGGTTTGTCTGATGTTTCCTTATTCAATTCAGGTTATCAGTTCTTGGCAGGAACATCACAGAAGTGACGCTGAGTTCTTATCAAGTGTTAATTTGTCCCATTATTGGTGATGTCAACTTTGATCATTTGGTTAAGGTGGTGTCTGCCAGGTTTCTCCATTGTAGAGTTACTATTTTATCCTTTTTAATTAGTAAGTATCTTGTGGGGAGATACTTTGAAACTATGTAAATATTCATTTGCTCCTCAAACTTACACCTACTAGTTTTAACATTCATTGATGTTCTTGCCTGGATTAATTGTTTGTTATTATGATGGTTGGTAAATAGTGATTTTCTAATTTCATCATTCTATCTTTATTGGCTTTCTGTTGTAAGGAGGAGCTTTCCACCCATCCCTGCACCTCCATTTATTTATTCATTTATATCTGTGAACGCATGGATTCTTCATTCAGTAGATTATAATAAAGCTTCTGTTACTTATTTTCTTTTTTAAAATATTTTGTTTATTTATTTTTAGAGAGAGGGGAAGGGAAGTAGAAAGAGGGAGGGAAACATCAATGCCTGGTTGCCTCTCGAGTGCCTCCCACTGGGGGCCTGACCAGGCCTGCATCCCAGGCATGTGCCCTGACTGGGAATCAAACTGGTGACCTTTTTGGTTTGCAGGCCGGTGCTCAATCCACTGAGCCACACCGGCCAGGGCCCATTATTTATTTTCATGCTTAAAACACCCCAGATTTGTCTAGTGGGACCCCTTTAAGTTGACTTTGGTATCCTTTTGATATGTCCCCATTAGTTTTTGAGGACTTACTTACTTTTTGGCCCCAAAAGATATTCCATGATACCGCTTTTGATCCTTCTCTTCATCTGTTCTTTTAAGAATTAACATATATCCCAAAGAAAGAATATAACAAGTTTTCTAAATACTACAGCTTGGTGATAGCATGGAACAACTGAGAGTGGGAGAACATATTATTTCTTCTGTTTGGGCTTAGACTATTTAGGGATCAGAATCTTAGTTTTTAATCCTGTGTGTATTAATTCTTGAGAACCTGCCATTTGGACAGGAGATAATAGTAGGTGAGCTTGAGGCAAAATATAAAACTCAAATGTAGGCAATAGCGAAGGGTCCTTAAATCAGATAAAATCAAATATGTGACTGATTTTTACCCTCTGAGTAATTCTTTGCTTCTCTGAAGAGGACAGCCACTGGATTCATAATTACAACATCTATAATTTTTTGGAGGATACGTGCACACAAACTTGTATATACTATTTTGGGGATTCATGGAGGCCCTGAAACCTTTCTGTAGATCATTAGCTGATAACCCCTACATGAAAAATAATGTAATCACTCATCCTTTACCTCCATGGAAGCTTCACCTAAACCAGCCCATGTGGATGGAGAGTTCCACTTGCTTTTAAAAAGTTTTATGGGAAAATATTTTGTGACCAAAAATCTTGAGAGGTTACTACTCATGACAGAAAAATAATTTGTTTTAATTTAGTTTCCTTGTGTTTCTTTCTGTTGACATTGAACTACTTAGGGGAAATGCTGCGCAAGAAACGAAGGGAGAAGGATGGCCACAAAGACCCACTCCTGGTGGAAGTGAGTCGGCTTCAGGATAACATTATGAAGGACATTGCAGAACTTCGACAAGAGGCAGAAGAGGCTGAAAAGAAGCAATCTGAACTGGACAAAGTGGCTCAGATCTTGGGAATTAACATTTTGGATAAATCCCAGAAGTTTTCAAATGACAGTAAAGAGCATACAGAGAAGCCTGGGAAAGCAGAAAAATCTAAGAGCCCAGAAAAAGTATCATCATACTCAAACTCCTCTTCAAACAGCAAGGTAAAAACTCAAGTTTTCCATTTCTATTGTTTTTTATTTTCATGAACTCCTAAAGAAGCTTCCTAATTAACCATTTTCTTAGCTTCCTTATCCAACCTGTTTTTAGTCTTATTAGAGTTTTGTAAAGCATAGATCAAATCATGATACTGATTAGAATTTTAGCAGTTTCCCACTGTCAACAAAATGGAATCCCAAGCCCTCAGTAATCAGGACCCTCTGTGTTCTTGTTCTAGCATTTACTCTTTAACTCACTCAAGTCTTGGGTTCTAATGTTATTATAACTTATATATATACCATTTTATGGGTTCATGTTTAGAACAAGGTCATGTACATTTCAATTCTCAAATCAGTATTTGATATGGGGAATCACTGGCTCTTAAAAATGTTCCTTCCCTTATCTTCTACCACACTTCCTTCCATACAGTTACACTGGCTGCTGTTGATTGGGCTCCTTTGCTGCCTATTCTCTTATACCTGGTCTTTAACTATTTTAGTTTTCCAGCGCTCAGTCCTAGCTAAGTTTTCCAGAATTCTGCTTTCTTTGTAGGTCATTTTATCCAGTTTTATGCTGAAATAACCATGCTGACACCTTCCAGTTTTATATTCTAGGTCAAATTATTTTTTTGAGTTTCAAACCTAAGTGTCCAAGAGACTACTGCTCATTTCTACTTCATTTTTCTCATAGACACCTCAAAGTCAGTATATCCTAAACTAAACTAATGATTGTGCTCATCCTCCCTCTAACTTTTCCTTCCTCTGGTGTTACCCCTCTCAGTGAATGACACTATTATCCTATAGTTTTCATGCCAACAACCTAAGAAACATTCTTAGAGCTTTCCTCTCTGTTACTGCTCCATACCAAATCAATTAGAGATTCTACCAGCTCTCCCTCCAAAATAAATCTCAATTCCATCCATATCTTACCATTTCCATTGCCATCCAAGTTCAATCCACCTTCAATTCTCACTTGTACCACTACACTCTTATTTCTTTCTCCACATACTGCCAGTGATCATGATATTTCTTGCCTACCTCTTCAGCCTCATTTCATGTATCTTTTTCCCTTTGCTCACTATAATTTTATTACTGGCCTTTTCATTCCTGAAATCTATCATTCCCTCTAACGACTTTGTATTTTCTCTTCCCTCTGGTTACCATGCAAACCCCAGTTTTTCCTTATCCCTTCTAACTAACTCATTCATTCTTTGGGTTGCAGCGTAAATTATTTCCCTGACTCCCTTCCTGATTTCCCAAACTGGTAAAATTGACTGATATACACTGACAATACTTAAAATTTTTTTGTCTTAGCATTTATGACAGTTATAATTATAAAATTGCATGTGTTCCCCAAATTAGATTTTAAGGTTAAAGGGACAGGGACTATATCTCTCTCATTCTTCAATATAGTCCCCAATATATAGTGCTTGATACATAGTAAATGAGTAGTGCTCAATTAATATTAAATTATACCTTAGCCTCCTACAACCTCAGAATGCTTGCTCTTTTCTAGATGTGCAATATGCTATTTTATGTTTCTAATTTTGTATTAATAATCTTCTTAGTCTGGATTTTCTTCTTCACACCATTCATCCATTAAGACCCAACCAGAATACTACCTTCTCCATGAAGAATTCCTGAATTCTACCCAGATTTAGTCATCCATTCTTTAGCACTTTTTTTTTTTAAGATTTAATTTATTTATTTATGTTTAGACAGAGGGGGAGAGAGGGAGAAAGAAAGGAAGAGGAATGTCAGTATGTGGTTGCCTCTCACACAACCCTTACTGGGGACCTGGCTCACAACCCAGGCATGTGCCCTGACTGGGAATCAAACAAGCAACCCTTTGGTTCACAGCCGACGCTTAATCCACTGAGCCGCACCAGCCAGGGCCTTTCTTTAGCACTCTTAATTTATTACATTGTTTTTTTATAAGATGTATTTCATTTTGTCATATTTAAAACATGATTTACAGCATGTCTCTTCTCACATCTGTCTCTTCTAGTAAATGAGAGCCTCTTGAAAATAAAAGTGTATAACTTATTTATCTTTGTATTTACCATGGCATCCAGTATGTCTAGTAGATAGTAGATGCTCAGTTAATATTTGAGGGGTAAAGGAGAGGATATTCTATATTCTCTATCAACCAAACTGCAGTTATTCCATGTCTTTCTGGGAGAATTCTCTTTCTCAATCAGGTAAGATTATACTCTTTTCTACCAGGGTTATTGAGTTAGGGCCTTTAATGCGAGAAGAGCCTGAAAGTTCTGGCCCTTTGTAGTTGAGTTATACATTGTTTGGGAATCTGTTTATGCACCAACCCCAGATTAACCTGTCATCTGTATTTGAGTTGAGTATTCATGTTCTCTGAAGCTAACAGGGATATGTTGCAATTCAATTTTCATTTCAGCAGTAAGGAACATTGTGTCTGTAACCTCTCTTTTCTACCTATTTTTGATACTTTTTTCTTTCTTGGACTCTCTTTAAAATGCATGTTTGACTTTTGGTTTTGTCTTCATTTCATAAAAATAAATATTTTCATAATATTCACCTAGAGACAGCTGTTAGTAATATCTTGGTATATATCATTCTGAATACTTAACAAATATTTATTGATCTGTAAGAAAGTGCCAGGGACTATTTTAGATGTGAGAAGTATAGCAGGAAACTGTATAGACAAGGTTCTTGTTCCTTATTCTCATCAAATAGAAGACAGACAATAAAAAAACAAGTTTGAATTAAGTAATAACAAATGTCTAAAAAAAGAAAACAGGATAAAGAATATAGAGTAGTTAGAGAAGGTCTTTTGTATAAGGTAGTATTTGATATTCTGTGCCTATTCACATATCTTTATTGATTATTCAAATGTATTTTCTTACATACTTTTCGTAGTATATAATGAACATCTTTCAATGTCAATAAATAGACTTCTCTAATAACATTTTTAATGACCATATTTTTTTGTTGTGTGGATACCAAAATTTATTTAGTCAATCAACTCACCCATTGTTTGACATAATAATTTCCTTAGGATAAATGTCAAGGAATGAAATTGCTGGGTCAAAGAGCATAAAGAATTTTGAGATATATAATATGTATTTCTTGCCCTGGCTGGCATGTATAAATTAAGTCTTTAAAAAATATATGTATGTGTATATATATACATATGTGTGTGTGTATGTATATGTATATGTATATATCATGTATTTCTAGATTATCTTCCAGAAAGATAGTGCCAATTAATACTTACCAGCAATGTAAGCACATGCCCATGCCTCACCTGCCGGGTGTGTTCTCCCTAGTGTCTGCTGAATAAGACTCTAGCAGGGAAGGATTATTTTTGAAGTGCTAATTATTGCCCTTTCTCTATCCTGCCTTCCTTTTCCCATCCCTATATTACAGATGCCCAGTTCCCTGATCTTGTCTGTTATAGGACCTCATGTGTACTTAGCTACTGTGTTCCAAAATTATCTTTTTTCTGTTCCTCACTACCCAACATTAACCAAAATTCTTATTTCTTAAATGTTGTTTTCCCAGCTTGCTGACGTATGTATTCATATTAAAGCACTTATTATTGTAACTTAATGTTTGGGAGTTGATATGTTTTAAAAGAGAATTCATATTAACTGAGAGGCGTTAAATTGGTGGTATAAAATACCAATGGAGCCCTGACTGGTGTGATTCAGTGGATTGAACACTGGCCTACAAACCAAAGAGTTGCTATTACGGGGCACCTGCCTGGTTTTGGGCCAAGTCCCCAGTTGAGGCATGAGAGAAGCAACCAATCAATGATTCTTACACACATTGATGTTTCTCTTTCTTTCTTTCTCCCTCCCTTTCCCTCTCTCTAAAAAATAAATCAGTCTTTTAAAAAATAATAAAGTACCAGTGGTGGTATTTTAGGCAGTTAGAAATGTTTTACCCAGATTCCTCTAAGTCATCCTACACAGACTACTGTTGACTTTGTGCACATCAGCCCTGCTCTGCAGTGTTCCACCAGTGTGCATCTCTGATGAGTTCACTGTCATCTAGTCTCTGCATTTGTGTAACCTGTCAATTACCTTTTCCATTTGGTTTTTCTTCCCTCCGTAGTTGTCATTATGATTTTTAAATTTAACTATTGTATTTATTTGCATAGTAACACTTTCAACATCTACCAAAGGGTATGCAGTTCTCTGTTTCCCCCTGCTAGAGGCAGCCAACATTTCAATAATCTTGAGTATTCTTCTAGATATTTTAGGATATATAAGCAAATATGTTACCATTGTGATTTATTCTCCATGAGAAGAAAGCATTGTGGAATCTAATTAGTTTTGTTTGAGCCTTAGAGACAGGTATCTCGTGGGGTTTTCCCTAGTTTATGCAGTTTAGGGACTGGAAATATGATCATATAGGCCTATTTCTATCATTGTGATAAGCTACTTGCTTTTTTCTGAGAAGACTGATCTAGGCTGCCTTGAATTCCTCCTAAGTGCAGGTTTTTTCCCCTGTAGGACTCAAAGGTAAACAATGAGAATTCTCATTCTAAGAGCCCCAAGCCTGCAGAGAGCCCCCAGCCAGCTGCTAAGCAATCTGAACAGCCCACTGCTGCCTATGAGTATTATGATGCTGGCAATCACTGGTGCAAGGATTGCAACACCATCTGTGGGACCATGTTTGACTTCTTTACCCATATGCACAATAAGAAGCACACACAGGTAAGTACCCGGCGCTCTGTTATTTCTATTCTCACCCTCCTTCCCCTCAAACTTCTATACCCCCATCTACATTACAAAGCTGGCAAATGAAACATTCTCATATGGGCAGGAGCCCTAATAAGAAGAGCCAAGAGATACCAGCAAAGGAGTCACCATCCCCAGGGCTCAGTCCAGGGGACCTGCCTGTAACTAAAACACCATGACAAGTGTAAGTGAGGCTTCGGCCTCTTTTGATTCCTTGAGTACCTGATTATTTGTTTTATTTTATCCATTGCTGGTACTTGCTCTAACATGTGTTTACCTTTTCCACAGGTGATTACCGTTTAAACAGTTGGCAGAGTGGGTGGGGGTGGGTACCTGGGAGCTTCTGGTCCCTTTGGTGTATAGGGAAAAAAGAAAAGTGGGGCATTGAGCTTTTAGTGCTATTGTGTGAGCACCTCTGCCTCTTGCAAATAGACACTGGATCCCTACAACAGACCTTGGGCTTCAAAGACCCAGAGTGAGGCCAAGCAAGATGCTGTAAAGCGCACTGACAAGATAACTGTTCCTGCAAAAGGTATGTTTCCTTCCTGCCTTTTTTGTGGTTTCCTTATAGTCAGCCAAGGAGGAGGTGTCCCTGAACTAAGGTGCTAGGAAGCAGCATAGGTTGAGACATGAATACTTGTTTTGACAAAGCTATAAAAATGCCTTCTATGTGCAAAACAGTGTACTCTAGGACTTAAAGAAATACAGAGGTGTATAAAACAGGAAGGATCTCTACCCATATGGCCAAAAATCTAACAGATATTAAGTATATATATAATACTTTAAAATGTAGTTTTCTTTTTCCCTGGCTTACGCACTAAAATTTTACTTATTTGAAATGTGGGTAAAAAAGAACAATGAGAAGTATGGTAATTTAACTGCCTTTTCAGCTAAGAAATCATTATTAAGGGGGTAAATTGAGAAGTAGAAAGTTTCTTTGTCTTTAAACTTCTCAATACCTTACCTTCATAAGCAGTCAATGCTGCTATATCCTTTAGATCTGAAGAAGGTTAGATGATTCCTGAGTCATTAATAGTAACATGAGAGATCCTCAAATAAATGGTACTGGGCTAGCTATTTGGGGTTGTAGTTTTGTTTTGTGGGGTTTCTAAAAAGATTTTATTTATTTTTAGACAGAGGGGAAGGGAGGGAGAAAGAGAGGGAGAGAAACATCAGTGTGTGGTTGCCTTCCATATGCTCCCTGCTGGGGACCTGGCCCTCAACCCAGGCATGTACCCTGACTGGGAATTGAACTGGTGACCCTTTGGTTCACTGGCCAGCGCTCAGTCCACTGAGCCACACCAGCCAAGTTGGGATTATAGTTTTTATGTCTCCTAAAATACTTAGTGCTAGATGAAGTTTTAGGAGAACTGGCAACAGAAATGAATCTAGCACAGGAAACTCCTGAATATACTAGTTAGTGTTCCCAAGAGGTAGAAGACATAGAGGTCCTGAGTTCAAACTTTAAGTTGGGAAGTCCATACCATTGGAATTCATCTTAATGCTACTTCTGACTGAAAAAATGGGTAAGGTCTTGTGTACCATTAAACATTTTATTACAAAGGGGAAGTGGGATTTCCTTTGATTGATTGCTATCATCCTGGGTGGAAATGACTTATTTTCTTGACCTTTTTCCACTTCTTCCAGGCTCTGAGTTTCTGATTCCCATCACTGGATATTACTGCCAGCTCTGTGAAGAATTTTTGGGGGATCCAATTTCTGGAGAGCAACATGTGAAGGGTCACCAACACAATGAGAAGTATAAGGTTGGTCTTTGTAGTAGCCTGCAGAGTTTCTCACTTTCTGCAGTAATCCTTTTGACTTTATCAAATGAGTTGAGAGCCAGAAAAAGTCATTAATACCAAATTCCATATTACTACTAGGAAGTTCTCCATCCTAGTCAGAGGTGCTGACCTGATAGAACCATCTACATCCTTGAGAAAAATGACTTCTAGAGATTAGTGGGGTCAAGATTTTCTCTCTCATAGTATTTTGACCAGTTGTTGAGCCTTTATCTTTTCTCTTCCCAGAAATATGTGGTTGAAAACCCGTTGTACGAGGAGCGGCGGAATCTGGACCGCCAAGCTGGCTTGGCTGTAGTCCTGGAGACAGAACGGCGACGTCAGAGTGAGCTAAAGCGCAAACTTACTGAGAGACCAAAGGAAGAAAAGAAAGAAAAAAAGGCAAAGATCATGAAAGAAGTAAAGGAAGATGAGAAGGTCTCTGAGGAATTAGAGGACCAACTCTCTGAGGGTGGGAACTCCCCTGAAAAGGCTGAAAACAAGAGGAAGGGTGGCATCAAACTCCAATTAAAAGAAGAAGTAAAGAAAGAATCACCAGCATCTTCCTCTTTTGGGAAATTCAGCTGGAAAAAGCCAGAAAAAGAGGAGGAAAAAAGTTCAGTGGCCCAGAGTATTCACAAAGAAGAGATAGAAAGCAGTAAGGACAAAGAGGATGTCAAAACTGAAACTGGGAAGGTAAAGCCCATAAAAATCAAACTCTCTGGGAAAACTGTTGTTGCACATACTAGCCCTTGGATGCCAGTTGTAACAACTTCAACCCAGACTAAGATCCGACCCAACCTGCCTATCCCATCCACAGTGCTCCGCAAGTCAGGGTCAACCACAGTCAGCAAGCCAGCTCCTCTTAACACCTTTCTGTCCATCAAGTCCTCTGGAACCACTGCTAAGCCTCTGCCAGTTGTTAAAGAGTCTTCATCTGATCTCCTCTTGCCACCTGACATAATCTCCAAGGCATTTGGAGGGGAAGAGGTGATTCTAAAAGGATCTCCGGAGGAAAAAATGGTGCTGGCTGAAAAGAATGAGCCTTCCCATATACCTGAACAAATGCTCCTACCTCCTCCACCACCTCCTCCACCCCCACCTCCACCACCCCCAGTTATACCTCATCCAGCTGCAGCTGCCCCTTCTCCTGCTCAAGCAAAGGCTATCTTGGCTCCAGTAAAATCAAATCCAACTGTATCTCACACTCTTAGCTCTTGCTTCCTGGGTCCTAACATTTTGAATCCAGTGTTGCCAGTAGCCATTATGGCCTCAGCACAGCCAACTGCCATTCCTTCTGATGAGACAGCTCCTGGGGTGAGTGAGAGTGACCGGGACCAGACCCTGTTCTCTGTGTTAGTGCGTCCACCACCTCCTCTCTCAAGTGTGTTCAGTGAACAAGCCAAAAAATTGGAAAAGCGAAATTCATGCTTAGCCACAGCCAATGCTAAGGACCTATATGACATATTCTATAGCAGTGGTGGAAAGGGGACCCCTGAGACTAAACTGAGTGGTGGTCCATTGGCAAATGGGGAGAATAGCAACTTTTCTAGAGGTGAAAGTTCAGACACATTTTCCACTTCTGTGAACAGCAGTACATCCCAAGAGGAGTTCCCTCCAGATAGAAGTTTGGTTTCTGCTCCTGCTCCTTCAGTTGGAAACCCTAAAAAAACTATTGCAAAAAGTCTGGTGTCCCTAAGGAAATGGTCAGTTGTAGAACATGTAGACTCAAAAAACAGAGGCAGCAGCTATGGCTTCCTACAGCCTCTGACAAGGTTGTGCCAAAGCAAGCCCTGTGAAACTATTACCCCAAAGACAGATACTTTGGCTTTGTGGACTTCTAGCTCCTTCCAGGGTGACACTAATAGGGTTATATCTACAGAAGGAAAAATTGAGCTTGACTTTGGAGAGCTGGGACCACCAGGTGTAGGGTCAGCCCCTCAGCTGTCAGATATACACTATAATACTATGGCATCTCAGAAGTTGGCAGAAACCCACCTCATGGAACCTGGTAACAAGGATGAGGAAGGCCAAAATCTCCACCAGTCTAAGGATTATGGAGAAAGTGAGATAGAGACAAGCACTGAACTAAAAGAAAAAGGAGCAAAGCTCTCTGAGAGGATGGTAAGAAAAGGAACAGTCATCAGTGTTGGGCCCAATAACATAGAGGATTCTAACTTGAACCATAGGAACAGATACATATGTGAGGGAAAAATAGAACAGCCAAAGTTGCGAGTGACTGACAAAAAGACTGGACAATCTAAGAAACTGGTGACAGGAAGTGAAACTCAAAGTAAAGTCATGATTGAAGTGAGTGCACAGACTCTCTCTTCCACAAAGGCAAAAATAGACTCATTTCCACCAGAAGCTAGGTCTTTACTCCAGAATCCACAAGACACAGCTGTGAAAATTTCTGCCCCAGAATTATTTCTTCAGTCTCCAGCCAGATCAGATACATGTTTAACAGATAGTGCACAGGAGCAAGGAATTTCAACTGGTAGCAAGGAGTGCCTAGAAAATTCAGCTCCAGAGTCAGCTTCCAGGGCCTCAAGGTACAGAAGCCTCAAGAAAGAAAAATCAAAAGACATTCAGGAGAAATTGACCTGTGATCTGGCTGTTTGGAATGAGAAGCAGCCAGAAACTTGGGAGAGCCCAGAGAAACCAGGAGCAGAAGCCCTGGAGCTACGAGATGGCTGTACAGAATTAGCAGTGACAATAGGAGGCAAGGCCTTAGAAGACTTTGAAGTTACAGACTTGAAAGTAGAAGAGCTGGCTCCCCAAGGGAACCTGGGGAATATGGGTATTGATTTCTGCAATACTCCAGTAGATTCAGTACACAGATCCCCAACTGTGCTGTCTCAGAAAGTATGTGAAGAAAATTCTGTGTCACCTATAGGATGTAATCCCTCCACTGTCACTGACTTGGAACCAATCCCCTCCTTTTCTGAGTTTCCATTAGAGTCTCCTAAAACCCAGGTGCTTAACTTAGGAGCAGAGGGTGATCAAAACTCATTTAATTCCAGAAGTGGAAGAATCACTCCTAACATTTTGAAAACTGGACTTCCTATAGAAAATGTTGACCTTGGCTTGGGGAGCCTAGAGGGAACACACCAGGCCCTTGACCTGTTATCAGGAGGAATGATGTCTGAGGAAGTAGAAGAAACTTCTCAATTAGAGAAACAAGATTCACTTGTGGAATCAGAAAAAATTAACCCTGCAGGCCTTGGACCATCTCCTTGCCTTCCAGACCTTGTTGACTTTGTCACACGGACATCTGGAATTCAAAAAGAGAAGTTATGTTCTCATCTCTCTATGCCAGGTGATGCTCCTGAGTGCAGCTCCTTGGAGATGGGACCACTGCAGCTAGAAATGGTGAATGCATCCATCACAGAGGTAGCAATTCCTCAAGAAAATGAGGGCAATGACAACACTTCAAATTTGGTAAAATCTTTGGCTCCAGAGTCCCCTACAAGGGAAGAGGTAGTTCAAGGCAATACTGTCCCTCAGGAAATACCTACACAAGAAGCTGCCATCCAGGACCATGCAGAATCCAGTGTTCACAACTAAGAATACATATCCAGAGCTACTTGTGGATGAATCAAATTGGCTTCTAGAAATCAGGTGCCCAGATGATCCAGGACTATTTGGCTATCTCATCTGGAACCTACACCATGAGATGCAGTCAGCATCTTACAGCAAATGTTCATGGAAGCTAAAAAATTTACCTCCTGTTTTTTTTTTTCCTTTCTCCTTAAGATATTAGACAAATCAATCATAATTTCTATACATATCTGTAAAAGAAGTATTTTGTTATTTTTTTGCCAATTTATTTTTCTCCTACTTTGTCATTAAAATCAAATGTCTATCTGGCTCACCACATAGTGTGCTTTGATTGTATTTTGCCTTTGACTGCCATTTCTGGAACTTGGGGGAGGAGGAAGATAGAGTTGACTTCTCCAATCGCTGTGTTGTATCCCCACCTAATTTTCTGGGCAGCTTGATGGGTCTTTGGGAAAAACACCAGAAAGCCTGCAGAAATGGAAAACTGATGAATGAAGCATTGTTCATCTCTTAGGTTTCCATTTGGATGGGCCTGCCTTAACATTGTTTGAAATGCAGTGTGAGTAGCTCTTTTGTTTATTGTTTACTTCCTTGTGGCATGTCAACCTCCATACTTTCCTTACTCTGTTGCTTTTGCTTGAAATGGTCCTGCTAACCCACAAACCTGTTTGGAAATCACCTCAGTAAACATGGAAGAAAATCTAGCTGGCTCACTTTTGGAAGACAACAACTCGGTAAGGCTTATTCATGGCTCAGTGTCAGGAGCAGATGTGCTTTTTTGGGTCACTTTTATTTTTGAAATGGCCTTTGTTCATTGTATTGTGATGTGATTATTAAATTGCATAGCAGCCATTTCTGTTCTGAAGGGGTAGATGATCTGAAACTTGTTCTGGGATTGGATTTATCCTCTGTTCCACAACCCATATGTATTCTTCCCTGTACTGCTCTCTTTCCCGAGTTATTTCCAACATAGTGTGATGTTTCAGGTTGTACATTTTTGTTCGAATGATTAAAGAATTTATGAGCTGGCTTGGACAAGTTTAACTTTATTTTTAATGTGTTACTTGGAATAAATGCATTAATCTCATGTTTCTGGATTTTTGTTTTGAAACCACACACATTTGACTTCCACAGGAAAACTAAAGCAATGAACAACCCCCTCACTGCCCTATTGTCTATGCCCCTCCAATTTTTTTTTGGGGGGGGGGCCTACTTCCTTCATGTCAGATTGTTAGCTTATAGTCTATGCCCCAGTGCTGCCTAAATGGGTAGTAAGTAGAGGACAGTGGTCTTGTTTTGGCATCTTTCTGTTGTGAAGCTTTTTATGTACTCGTATGTTGACACTCCCTGTGCTCCTCTAGAAACTGAGTTCCCTGAACACTCATGTTCTTGCTGAGAGTGCTCTTGGGAATCAGGGAGTGTGGTCCTCGGATGTTATCTCCGTTCTAGTTTCCTCTTGACATCTATTGTCAGCAATCTATAAACTATCTCAACAGAGACTTCAGAGTAGTTTTCCCCAAGCCGCCTCCTCCAACTGCTCAACACTAATGCAAAATTGTCGATCATTTTTCCTAAGAATTTTTTTTTCTGTTTCCTGTGTGCAGAGCTGCAGAATTCCTACATTGAGTTTGGGGAGGTTATTTACCTTTTTTAGAGCCTTGACTAATTTTTAGAAGTTGTTCTGGCATCATGTTGTGGGAAGGGCACAGACTTGGAAGATTTGGATCCTTCAGTGTTCCTCAGCCATTTGCCCTGCTGTTATTTGGAACAAGTTACTTCACCTCACTATGCCATAGGGATTTTTTTTTCCCCTTCTTTGAGATGGTCATTATCTTCATCTCAGCACCAAACATGTACAGAGCCAGTCCTTCCTGAGTAGTTGTCTAGGGTTGCCTTTTAGGTTAAAGCCTGAGTTCAATGTACTTTTCTGGCCTGGAAACCAGACTGATTCAGAAGGTACCCTTTAGAAAAACATAAAGCCAGGTGAGCTTCAGAGATATATTTGTTTTTCCAGAAAACTCTCCATTCTAGAGAATTCAGAGAAAATAAAAGAGTTTAGAATGCCAGCTGTTACTAATTTTCAGGACTTTTCCTTAAGTTCCACCACCTTTTGGGGATAGATGGGTAGGTTTAGACAAAGAGTGGGGTGGGTTTAATCTTATCCAAATCTTACTCCTCACTTCATCTTGGATTCAGATTTTTTTTTTTTCAGGTTAGGAGACCACTTGAGAAGGGAAGAGAGACAAAGTTTAGGAAGGGCAGAATGAATTCAGGTAGCTGGGGCTAGAGTGCTTTGAGCAACTCTTGTACTCTCTCGATAACTTGAAGCTTCATACCAAAGGCATCTGCCATTCTCAGGGGTTTTATAGAATAATGCGCCTTGTAGGAGCTGAAGCAACAGCATCCTTCCTATCTGTTGTGAACCAGCAGAGAGCTCTTAGGATTCTGTGGTCTGGGCAGGACGTATTTGTTGCTGGCTTCTTCTAATCAGTAGGATCAAGCTTTGGAACCCATCCAGAGAAGTTATATGAAAGGGAGGAATTCTAACCCATTTGTTTGCTCCTAGAGCAAAATTTTCTTTTTAGTTGGTACTATCATGGCACTGGGTAAATATTTACCTTAGAGGCAAAGGCCCTAATCTTTACATGTGGCTTATGGTATATAAATGTGTTTTAAATTTCTGCAAACATCAGAAACAGTTTTTGTTGAATTCTCTCAACTACGAGTTTGATTAATGAGTAGTTAGGTTTAAGTTTGGGCAAATACCGTATTTTACCTAAGTTGTATAAGTAACCCCCTAACAATTTCCCTTGGCTTTGTGAATGGAGACTTCTTGCTTTATAAGCCATTTTTCTCCTACTAACAGCTAGCTTCAGGACACACAATACTCTTACTAACCTTTTTATTAAGTATTCCCACTTTACCCCATGCCATTCCATCTCCTAGAAAAAAAAATCAGCTCTGGCTGGTGTGGTTCAGTTGGAGCATTGTCCCATAGATGGCAGGGTCGTGGGTTTGATTCCCAGTCAGGGCATGTGCCCAGGTTGCAGGTTTGATCCCCAGTTGGGGCACATACTAGATGGCAACCAACCAATTGACGTTTTTCACATCAATGGTTCTCTCTCCCTGTCTCTGAGCAGTGAAAAAAAAAATGTTCTGAAGTGATGATTTTAAAAAAAATTCTCAAGTCAAAAAGTTAATGTTTTGGCAGCAAAGCATGACAAAATAAGTCCATGTATCAGACTGCCAGGTTCAGGGACTTGGGAAGAATGGTGAGAGGTATGTTTGTGTTTGGGTAGGGATGTTAAATGTATTTTCTTTTTAATGGGTAGAGGTGAGTTCAGAGAGGAGATGGTGTAAAAAGGAAATGAGGTGAGGGTTTTTAAATATGTCTCCCTAAACTTTGGTTCTTACCCTAGCAAAGCTTACCTACCAAGCCCAGGATGAAAATCTAATAAGCAAGATCTTCATTTATTAACAATTTTGTGAAAAAACAGACAAATGAAAATTGTCTAGGGTTTTGAGTATATTCTGTATGTAGAGTTTAATTTTGCAATAATGTTTATATAATTTTAAATGAAAAGTTGGGTATACAATAATATTCATTGATAAGCCAAGCAGTTGAACTTACAATGAAAATCTTCTGCCCTTAAAAAAATCACTATCCTGATTTGCCCTCCACCCTTACATGTTTTCAAAAGACCATGTACTCCCTGGCCAGGTGGCTTAATTCATTGGAGTGTGTTCTGTATACCAAAAGATTGTGGGTTCAGTCCCAGTTAGGGCACTTAATCTCGGTTGCAGATTTGATCTCCAGTTGGGGTGCTTGTGGAAGGCAACTGATCAGTGTTTCTCACATTGATGTTTCTTTCCCTCTCTAGAAGCAATTTAAAAAAAAATGTACATTTTCATTGTAGTACTTAATGTGGTTGTATTTTACATTTGTATGTTTCTCTGATTAATATATGCCTCGCTTCCCCCCTTCCCAAGTAGATTATAAACTCTCCAAAGCAGGATTGTCTGTCATTGCTTACTGTTTTTTCATCCTTGTGTTTATAGTGCACAGTTGCCTGGCACAAAAAGAGTGCTCAATAAAAATTCATTAAAAGAATCAATGTGGTAACAGTAACTTTTTAATTAAGTATTTGTTAATACTTAGCAATTTATAAGTGAGTAAAAACTGTAAATTGCTGGTTGTATTTCTTGGGTGCTTTGCACTGTACAAGCCAACTATCCTCTTGCTTCTGTCTTGGATCTTTGTATATAAAGCACTATCTATAACAGTGGGTGCATATCAACACTGCCAATCACCCCTTCATTTCAACAGCATTCTGGCATAGTGGTGCCATGCTAGACAGGGGACACGCTGGCTCTGAAGCTCCTAGAAGAAAAACTGAGGATGGAAAATGGGCATAAACGGACCTTAGATTTAGCAATAAAAGGCTTTGGGGACTCTGATTCTCAGATGGCTCCTTTTCTTCAGCCAGATTTCGTAAGCATGTTGAAGTCAGTTGGTCAAATCCCAAATACCTCCGATTTGGCTGATGGAGTAATTCAACCCTTCATGGCCCAACATCATCTTGTCACCTCATCAAAACTCTGCATCAGGCTGCCAATTTTATTTCTGGAAGGGAGCAAAAAAATTAACCAAAAAAGGTTGCCTTTGGAAGAGGGAAGAGGAATGCTTTCACTTTTTACTTTGTATCTTTTGTTTCAAACATTCTGACCATGAAAATGCATTTTATATAAAATACAAATATTTTATACACAAAATATGTATATACATATATAAAATATATAAATTTTATATCAGAGTGGTCTGGTGCTATGGAATTATAGACAAGGTTTTTCTTTTTTTTCTATATACTTTATAGAAAGTATAAGTGTATTAAATGTATTAAAAATTGTTTTTTTGTTGTGTCTCTCCCACTCAAGGCATTCCTGTCTTCACTCATCTTGTCAGTTCTCCATCATTACAAATAGACCTTGTTTTTTTTCTCAAGGCTCCTTAATTTCCTCTACTCCCATTAAGGCTGGGCAACATACATTCCTCAAGAATCCCCATTCTTGAAGAAAACCATTTGTTTTTTCTTCATCTGTTCCCTTTCTCTTGCCTCTGTTAGCCGGTTATGCATTTCCTTTCATGCTATATAAGTACTTGAACATTAAATTACATAAATCAAGAAATCTGTCTTCACAAGGCTTACTTTAATGGAGGTACACAAAGTTTTTGTTGCATGCAAAAAGATAAGGTAATCCATATGTATTGATTGAAAGCTTTACTGGCTTTTGTTCCTTCTACTTGGGGATCAGGCAAGAAAGGAATTTTGTAGAAAATAAGGGAAATGAGCATGCTTAACAAGTGAATGAGTGGGGTAAAAATGGAGTCAGAGTTACATAATGGTAGAAGATGTAGCGAAAGATAGCAAAGAGATAAAATCAACCATATTGAGGTATTATTTTTCTTTCATCCCTCTGATACTTTGCCCATGTTATAATTCTGTCCAGCTCCCCTGTAGCCTACCTACATAAGAATAATGATGATGTTTACCGACTCTCACCTACCTATCCTTTCTTTTCAGGAGCAATTACAGAAGTCTTCACATTCCCAGAAGGAAAGACTGCAAAAGACATCTCTGCCCCAAAGAGGCAGGAATAGAAGCCAAAGATAACAAAGAAATGATGAGTGCTCTTGGGGCCAGTAGGCAGTCAGCTCTAGCATCTGACTTCCAAAAGGTGAGTGTGGCTGATGGGGAAGGAATGGGTTGTGAGAAGACCCTGTCATTTTAGCTGCCAGTAAATGTTGAGTTGGGTGAGCAAATATGTATGTATGTATCTTTGTATTAGTAGAGGATGAACAAGATAAGGATAGGCATAGAAGGCATCGATTTTAAATTTGCCACTCCTCATCTCAAATTGCCTCCTAACTTCCATCATTCCTTTTGTGCCATAATACTTATGGCTGTGGAATTCAGCTCTTCTCATGCCTCCTGGACCCTGGGTTCAAAAGTTCCCAGTCAATAGAACATGTCACATCTTGACTTCAGCCTTCCTTACTGGACCATATAAGAACCAAGGTAAAAAGTGCATTTGTCTTTAGAAGAGGGGGTATGAGTAGACAAAGCAGGCTCCACAAAAGGGAAACAATCACAATGGGACTGTTTGAACATTCCTGGGATTTCAAACTTCAGGACAGCTGTTAACCAGTTTTCATTCAGTCTTCCTACCTCCCCTACATATATTGAAACATCTGGTGCACAGAAGCAATAAGCTTCATTTCAAAATACTAAGGAAACACCTTACTCTGTATCCATCTAAATTGCCAGTCGGTACTTCTTTTGTATTTTGGGACAGTAGGCTCAGGAACACAATGAGGATGAGAGCCAGAACCAAATAAATTTTAGCTGAGCTTAAGTCCTTTATTCTTTTAAAGTATATTCTATTGATTATGTTATTACAGTTGTCCCATTTTTTTTCTCCTTTATCCCCCTCCACCCCACCTTCCACCAGCATTTTCCCCCTTAGTTCATGTCCATGGGTCATACATATAAGTTCTTTTGCTTTTCCATTTCCTATACTATTCTTAACATTCCCCTGTCTATTTTATACCTACCATTTATGCTTCTTTTTTAAAAAATATATTTTATTGATTATGCTATTACAGTTGTCCCATTACCCCCCCTTCATTCCCCTCCACCCTGCATACCCTCTCCCACCCACATTCCCCCCCTTTCGTTCATGTCCATGTGTCATAAGTTCTTTAGCTTCTGCATTTCCCATACTATCCTTACCCTCCCCCTGTCTATTTTATACCTGCCATCTATGCTACTTATTCTCCGTACCTTTTCCTCCTCTCTCCTCCTCCCACTCCCCTGTTGCTAACCCTCTATGTGATCTCAATTTCTGTGGTTCTGTTCCTGTTCTAGTTGTTTGCATAGTTTGTTTTTGTTTTTGTTTTAGGTGTGGTGGTTAATAATTGTGAGTTTGCTTTCATTTTACTATACATGTTTTTTTATCTTCTTTTACTTAGGTAAGTCCCTTTAACATTTCATAAAATAAGGGCTTGGTGATGACGAACTCCTTTAACTTGACCTTATCTGAGAAGCACTTTATCTGCCCTTCCGTTCTAAATGAAAGCTTTGCTGGATAGAGCAATCTTGGATGTAGGTCCTTGCCTTTCATGACTTGGAATACTTCTTTCCAGCCCCTTCTTGCCTACAAGGTCTCTTTTGAGAAATCAGCTGACAGTCTTATGGGAACTCCCTTGTAGGTAACTGTCTCCTTATCTCTTGCTGCTTCTAGGACTCTCTCCTTCATTTTTACCTTGGCTAATGTAATTATGATGTGCCTTAGTGTGTTCCTTCTTGGGTCCAACTTCTTTGGGACACTCTGAGCTTCCTGGACTTCCTGGAAGTCTATTTCCTTTGCCAGAATGGGGAAGTTCTCCTTTATTATTTGTTCCAATAACTTTCCCACTTGTTGCTCTTTTTCTTTTCCTTCTGGTACCCCTATAATTCAGATGTTGGAACTTTTAAAGATGTCCTGGAGGTTCCTAAGCCTCTCCTCATTTTTTTGAATTCTTATTTCTTCATTCTACTCTGATTGGTTGTTTTTTTCTTCCTTCTGGTCCACTCCATTGATGTGAGACCCAGCTTTCATTCCATCACTATTGGTTCCCTGTGCATTTCTCTTTATTTCACTTAGTGTAGACTTCATTTTTTCATCTAATTTGCGACCAAAATCAACCAATTCTGTGAGCATCCTGATCACCAGTGCTTTGAACTGTGCATCTGATAGGTTGGCTATCTCTCGATTGCTTAAAAGTACTGGTTTGGGGGCTTTCATTTGTTCTGTTTGAGCCATTTTTTTTCCTTTGGTCTGGTCGCGCCCAATACGTAGTGAGGGGTGGAGCCTTAGGTGTTCACCAGGGTAGGGCAACCCAGTTGCTAGGTTGTGATGCTATATGTGGGGGCGGGGTCTGAGAGGGAACAATGGCACTTGCTCCTTTCTCCATCAGACCTCAGTCCCTTCCACCACTTCCCCTGAGCAAACTGGGCCCCTCTGGTGCTAATTCCCATGTGGGTGGGTTTGTACACCCCGTGGGACTTTCCAGTGACCTCTCCTGTGAGGTTGGGAGTCTCTCCCTGCGCCTCAACCCCCACAGATGTTTTCAGTCAGTGCCCCAAGGCTCTATTTCCCAGCGCTGGGATCCTGGGTTGCATGTAGTACCTCGCTTCACAGTTGCCACCTCTCTGGGTCTACCAGTTGCCACCCCTCGGCCGAGATCTGCCAGCTACTGCTTGCGCACCCAGGGTCCACCTGCTGTGGTCTTACATGCCCCGCATGCCTTACGCACCCAGTCCCAACGCCCTCTGCTCTCTGCGCTGCATCCCACGCCTGGCTGCCCAACTCCGCCCCTCCTACCAGTCTGGATGAACGTGTCTGTTTTAACTCCTTGGTTGTCTGACATCCTTATAGTTCAATTTTCTGTCAGTTCTGGTTGTTATTCTGTTTCTAAATTGTTGTTGTCCCTATCTTGGTTGTACAAGGAGGCACAGTGTGTCTACCTATGCCTCCATCTTGGCCGGAAGTCGCTATTATACTTCTTATTCCTTGTACCTTTTCCTCTATTCTTCCCCCTCCCCCTTCTTCCTGATAACCCTTAGTGTGATCTCCATTTCTGTGCTTCTGTTCCTGTTCTAGTTGATTGATTAGTTTGCTTTTGTTTTTTATAGGTTTAGTTGCTGTTATAGTTGTGAGTTTGTTGTCATTTTACTGTTCATATTTTTGATCATCTTTTTCTTGGGTAGGTCCCTTTAACATTTCATATAATAAGGGGTTGGTGATGATGAACCCCTTTAACTTGACCTTATCTGAGAAGCACTTTATCTGCCCTTCCATTCTAAATGATAGCTTTGCTGGATAGAGTAATCTTGGATTAGGTCCTTGCCTTTCATGACTTTGAATAGTTCTTTCCAGCCCCTTCTTGCCTGCAAGGTTTCTTTTGAGAAATCAGCTGACAGTCTTATGGGAACTCCTTTGTAGGTAACTCTCTCCTTTTGTCTTGCTGCTTTTAAGATTCTTTCCTTACCTTTCATCTTGGGCAATGTAATTGTGATGTGCTTTGGTGTGTGCTTCCTTGGGTCCAATTTTTTGGGTCTCTCTGAGCTTCCTGGACTTGCATGTCTAGTTCCTTCACCAGATTGGTGAAGTTTTTCTTCATTATTTGGTCAAATAAGTTTTCATTTTCTTGCTTTTCCTCTTCTTCTTCTGGCACTCCTATAATTCAGATGTTGGAATATTTAAAGTTGTCCTGAAGGTTCCTAAGTCTCTAATTTTTTGGAATTCTTGTTTCTTCTTTCTGTTCTGGTTGAATGTTTATTTCTTCCCTCTGTTCCAGATTGTTCACTTGAGTCCTGCTTTCCTTCCCTTCACTGTTGGTTTCCTGTATATTTTTCTTTATTTTACTTTGTATAACCTTTATTTTTCCCCTATTTTGTGAGCATACTCAACCATTTCTGTGAGCATCCTGATTACCAGTTTTTTGAACTCTGCATCTGATAGGTTAGCTATCTCTTCATTGCTTAGTTCTATTTTTGGAGCTTTGATCTATTCTTTCATTTGAGCCATATTTTTTTTGTCTCAGTGTGCCCATTATGTTTTAAGGAGCGGAGCCTTAGGTATTCACCAGTGTGGGGCAATCCACATTGCTGTGTTGTGGTACTGTATGTCGGGGAGGGATCCGAGAGGGAACAATGCCGCTTGCTCGGCTCTCGGCAGGCTTTCAGTCATTTCCCCTGCTACCCACAAGCAAATTGGGCCCTTTTGGTGCTGATCCCCAGGTGGGTGGGCTTGTGTATGTTCTAGGACTCTGTGGATCTCTCCAACAAACTCTCCTGTGAGACTAGGAGTTTTTCCCACCACTGCAACCCCCACAGGTCTTTACAGCCAAAGGTTTTGAGGCTTTATATCCCTGCACTGGAACCCTAGGTTGTGTGGTCAGTCTTGCTCCCCAGTTGTTCCTCCCAGTTTATCCGCACACTTACATGGGTCTGCCAGCTGTTGCCTTGCCCATCAAGTCCTCCGGCTGCTGCCTTGCCATGCATCCTCTCAACCCCAGCTCCCCATCTCTGCCCCTCCTACCAGTCTGAATGAATGTTTCTTCTTTAGCTCCTTGGTTATCGGACTTCCATACTGCTCAATTTTCTGGCAATTTTGGTTATTTTTGTTTTTTAATTTGTTGTTGTCCTTCTTTTGGTTGTGTGAGGAAGCAAAGTATATCTACCTACACCTCCATCTTGGCCAGAAGCACCTAAGTCCTTTAAAACTCTAGATTTATTTAAATCTGAGCTTCCCTTGCTCCAGATATTAAAAATATTAGCCGAGTTTTGTTCCTGATATGAATCCAGGTACTTTCAGTGTCTTGGAAGTCTAGTTCACTGCCCAAGTAAATCTGTGGTTTGGGTAACTTTTGAGAATACTCATAACACTACAACTAAAAATGTACAACCAAAACCATCAATGAAATAAGTAAAGGGTAAGAAGTGTCTTAGGGCTCTTGCTGTTGAGCTTGTATCAGTTGACTACTCGTTCCTAAAGCATGAACCTGTAGATGAAGCAGTGGAAATCAGACTGGTGCCAGGACTGCTACCACTTTGTCACCACCACTTTCTCTCCCTTGCTCCATACCAAGACCTGTTTCTCATCAGCTGCCACATTCCTCTGCTCAGGGGCAGTCAAGAGTATCAGTCACAGCTTTCATTCCTAACTGTAACTCACCTACTAACCAGCCCCTGGTGTGCTGCTTAGACCTCTGTTCTCTAGTGGTGTCTGAAGTCCACCTCCAAGATGTGCTGATCTGGGAGATGGAAAGGGGGAAAGGGAGTATCTGTTAGAATATTGTTTTTCCCTTTGGGCTTCTTTTATATATTAGAGTTCACATATATTTTGAATGATGAAATATTTAAAATACTGTCCTGGCTGGTGTGCTCAGTGGATTGATCACTGACCTGTGGACTAAAATGTTGCTGGTTCAGTTCCCAGTCGGGGCACATGCCTGGGTCGCAGGCCAGGTCCCTGGTTGGGGCATGTGAGAGGCAATCAATTTATGTTTTTCTTGCACATCGATATTTCTCTCCCTGTCTTTTTCCCTCCTTCCCCCTTTCTCAAAAATAAATTAAAAAATATTTTAAAAATATAATCAATATAACTTTATATGTCACATAAGATTCCCCATTTTAAAGTGTATAGTTTATTAGTTTTTAATATCTTCAGGATTGTGCAACCATCACCACTATCTAATTCCAGGACATTTCCATAACCATGCTAAACAAAAAAACACAGACATTCCAAATTATCCCCTACCCAAAGTCACTGCAATCACTGATCTTCTTTCTGTCTCTGGATTTACCTGTTCTGGAAAGTTCATATAAATGTATTCATACAATATATTGTCTTTTGTTACTGGCTTCTTTCACTTTACAGAATGTTTTAAGGTTTATCCATGTGATACTACGTATGAATTCTTCACTGTATTTTATAGTTGAATAATATTTCACTGTATGTCATATTTGTCTATTAGTTGATGGAGATTTGAGTTATTGCTCCTTTTGGGCAACTATTAATAATGCCACTATGAACATCTGTGAACAAGTATTTGTACAGACATGTGTTTTTCAGTTCTCTTAGGTTTATATGGGATCATATAGTGTAGTACCTTTAACTCTGAATAAAATTTTATATCAAAGGATAAGATGCATATAGAAAACAAAAGCATACATATCACAAGTGTGAAACTCAATAATTTTCACAAAGCAAACACACCTGGGTAACCAACACCCAAATCAAAAAATAGAATATGACCAATACTCTTGAAGTGCCCTCATATGTCCTCTACCAGTCACTACTTTCTGAAATTGCAACCATTATTCTGACTATCTCAAGTGTTATTTTACTTTTTTGATGGAGATGAAATTCACACAATATAAAATTAACCACCTTAAAGTTAACAATTCAGTGATATTTAGTATATTCACAATGTTGTATCACCATTACCTTTGTCCAGTTTCAAAAACATTTTCATCACTCCAAAATAAAATCCTGTTTCCAGTAAGCAGTTAGTTCGCATTACTTCCATCCTACAGCCCCTGGCAATCACCAGTCTGCTTTCTGTTTCTATGGATTTACAGATTTGGGATATTTCATATAAGTGGAGTTGTGTAATGTGTGACCTTGTCTGTCTAGCTTCTTTCACTTAGCTTTATGTTTTTGAGGTTCACTCATGTTCTAGCATGTATCAGTATATCATTACTTTTTAAAAAGATTTTACTTATTTATTTTTAGAGAGGGGAAGGGAGGGAGAAGGAGGAGAGAAACATCAATGTGTGGTTGCTTCTCATGCACCCCCTACTGGGGAGCTGGCCTACAATCTAGGCATGTGCCCTGACTGGGAATCAAACTGGTGACCCTTTGGTTTGCAGGAGGATGCTCAATCCACTGAGCCACACCAGCCAAGGCTAGAATTTTATTACTTTTTATGGCTGAATAATATTCCATTATATGTGTATACCACAATTTGCTTATCCATTCATTTGTTCATGGACATTTGGGTTATTCCCACCTTTCAGCTATTGTCAATAGTACTGCTGTGAACATTCATGTGTAAGTGTTTGTTTAGTATTTTTTTCATTTCTTTTTGGTATATTCTTAGAAGTGGAATTGACACATCATATGGTTCTTATATGTTTAACTTTTTGAGGAATTGCCTGTTTTTCACAGCACCTGAATCATTTTTTATCTGTTCCAGCAATGTACAATGGTTCCAATCTCTTCATATCCATAATACTTGTGGTTTTTTTTAACATTCTGTAGCTTTCCTAGTATTTCATTGTGGTTTTGCTTTATATTTCCCTTATGACCAGTGATATTGAGCATCTTTCCATGTGCTTCTGGTCATCTATATCTCTTTTTTGGAGAAATATCTAGTGAAGTCCTTTGCCCAGTTTTGTATTGGTTTGTTTGTCTTTTGGTTGTAGAATAATGATTCTTCATATACAAGGTCTGTCCGGAAATGATCCAGCAATTGTTAACATAATGAGAACGGTCTGTGCAACATCAGTGTAACCTGGCAGCCAGGGAGACTGGATTGGAGTGCATGTGTGTTAACAATGACAACATCACTGTACTAGTCAGTGGAGGCAGTAGTTACCATTGGGTGAGCATATGTACTGTGTGGCCATCACATTCAAAATGACTAAGATAAAAAAAAGTGAGATAAAAACAAAATGAGCAAGTAGAGCAACAAATCTGCATCAAATTTTGCATTAAGATTGAACATTCCTCCACAGAAACTATTCAGATGATTCAGAAAGCCTCAGCTATGGGTAACTGGTGGTTGGCAGCTTCATCATGACAACGTGTGCACTCATGCATCACATCTCATGCAGTTTTTTGGAGAAATCACCCAGGTGACTCGGCCCTCCTCTAGCCCAGATTTGGCACCCTGCGACTTCTGGCTTTTCCCCAAACTAAAATCACCTTTCATAGGGAAGAGATTTCAAACCATCAGTGAGATTCAGGAAAATATGACAGGGTAGCTGATGTCAATTGGGAGAACTGTGTGAGGTCTTGTGGTGCTACTTTGAAGGGGCCTGAGGTGTCATTGTCCTATCTACAATGTTTCTTATATCTTGTATCTTCTTCAATAAATGTCTCTGTTTTTCATATGACATGCTGGATACTTTCTGAACAGGTGACACACTCACCTTGATCAGATACATGATTTACAAATATTTTTTCTCAAGATAGGTTGTATTTTCATTTTTTTTGATAATGTCCTTTGATGCACAAAAGATCTTAATTTTGGTGAAGTTCAATTATCTATGTTTTTTTTATGATTTTAGTATAATATCTAAGAATCCATTACCAAATCCAAGGTCATGAAGAATTACTCCTATGTTTTCTTCTAAGAGTTTAATAGTTTTAGCTCTTATATTTAGGTTGTTGATTCATTTTTAATTAACTTTTTAAAAGATTTTATTTATTAATGTTTAGAGGGGAAGGGAGGAAGAAAGGGAAAGAAACATTAATATGTGGTTGCCTCTCACATGTCCTCAACTGGGGATCTGACCTACAACCCAGGCATGTGCCCTGACTGGGAATCGAACTGGTGACCCTTTGGTTCCCAGGCTGGTGCTCAATCTGCAGAGCACCAGCCAGGGCCATTTTTAGTTAATTTTTGTGTATATTATGAGGTAGGGGTCCAACTGCATTCTTTTGCCTGTGGACATCCATTGTTCCAGCACTGTTTTTTAAAGAGACTGTTTTTTCCCCTTTGGATGGACTTAGTAGCACCTTTGTTGGAAATTAGTTGGCCATAGATGTATGAATTTATTTCTGGACTTTCGATTCTATTTCAATGGTTTTTAAAATTTAATTTATTGGGACAACATTGGTTTGTAAAATTGTATAGGTTTCAGGCATACAATTCTATAATATATCATTTGTATATTGTATTGTGTGTTCACCATGCCAAGTCAAGTCTCCTTCCATCACCATTTATCCCCCATATAACCCTCTTCTTCCCCTCCCCTGCTACCTTTCTGGTAATCACCATGCTGTTGTCTGTGTCTACAAGTTTATTTGTTTTTTGCTTAATCTCTTCACTTTTTTCTCCTAGCCCCATAACACCCCTCCCCTCTGACAGCTGTCAGTCTGTTCTCTATCTCTGAATTCGTTTGTTTTGTTTTTTGTTTTTCTTAAAGGGAGAGAAACATCAATGTGTGTTTGCCTCTTGCATGCCCCCTATTGGGGACCTGGCCCGCAACCCAGGCATGTGTTCTGACTAGGAATTGAACCAGAGATGCTTTGTTCACAGTCCGGCCTCAATCCATTGAGCCACACCAGACAGGGCTCTGTTTTTGTTTGTTAGTTTATTTTGCTCATTAGATTCCACATATGAGTGAAATCATATAGTACTTGTCTTTCTCTGGCTGGCTTATTTAACATAGTGTAATGTTCTCCAAGTCCACACATGCTGTTGCAAAGGGTAAGAGTTCCTTTCTTTTTCATGGCTGAGTAGTATTCCATTGTGTAAATACACAACAGCTTTTTTATCCATTCATTTACCAATGGATACTTGGGCTGCTTCCAAATCTTGGCTATCATAAATAACACTGTAATGAACATAAGGGTGCATATATTCTTTCAAATTAGTGTTTCGGATTTCCTCGGATAAATTTCCAGAAGTGGAATCCCTGGGTCATAAGGCAGTTCCATTTCTAATTTTTTGAAGTACAGTGGAACATCGGTACTCGTTAATTCATTTCAGAACTTGTGATGAGTGGTAGAACTGATGCGTACTGAATGATGAAGCATTTTCTCTTGCAAGGAGGCTTCATGACTCAGAAAAATTCTAGCCAGTATGACGAGTCCTGAGCAAGCACTGGGTGCTGAAACATTATTTTCTAGGCAAAATAAGATGACTACAGGATTTGACGAGTTCTGAAGCCAATTAGTACTGAGGTATGACTATTAACTCCATACTCCTTTCCACACTGGCTATACCAATCTGCATTCCCACAAACAGTGCACAAGGATTTCCTTTTCTCTACATCCTCACCAACACTTGTTATTTGTTAATTTATTGATGATCGTCATTCTGATATCTCACTGGTTTTAATTTGCATTTCTCTGATGATTAGTGACATTGAACATCTTTTCATATGTCTGTTGGCCATACATATGTCCTCTTTGGAGAAGTGTCTATTCAGGCCTTTTGCCTATTTTTCAATTGGATTTGTTTTTTCGTTGTTGAGTTTTGTAAGTTCTTTACAAATTCTGGATATTAATCCCTTATCGGATGTATTGGCAAATATGTCCTCCCATTCAATGAGATGTCCTTTTCTTTTCATTTTGTTGATGGTTTCCTTTGTTGTGCAAAAACTTGTTAGTTTAATGCAGTCCCATTTGTTTATTTTTTGTTGTTGTTTCCCTTGTCCGAGGAGAGATATCAGAAAAAATATTGCTATAAGAAATGTCCAAAATATAGGGAAAATATCCCTATATTTTACTGCCTATTTTCTTCTAGTGTTTTTATGGTTTCGAGTCTAACATTTAATTTAAATCTTTAATCCATTTTGAGTTTATTCCTGTGTATGATGTAAGAAAGTAACCTAGTTTCACTTTTTTGAACTTATCTGTAACCAATTTTCCCTACTATCTTTACCCTATTGTATGTTTTTGTCTCCTTTATATTAATATTAATTGAGTAAAATGGCATGGGTTTATTTCTGGACTCTATTCTGTTTTGTTGATCTATATATAATGTTCTTATGCCAGCACCAGGCTGTTTTGATTACTGTAGCCTTGTAGTATAGTTTGATATCAGGTAGTATAGTTCATCCAACTTTGTTCTTCTTTCTCAGGGTTGCTGTGGCCATTCAGGGTCTTTTGTAGTTCCATATAAATGTTTGTTCTAGTTCTGTGAAATACATCATTGGTATCTTGATAGGAACTGAATTGAATCTATAGATTGCTTTGGGTAGTATGGACAGTTGATTGAATTGTTTTCCACAGCAATTATACCACTTTACATTCCTACCAGAAATGCGTGTTTCATTTTCTCCACATCTTTTCCAGTACTTTTTTTTCCCCTATAGCCATCCTAGTGGGTGTGGAATGGTATCTCCTTATGGTTTTGATTTGCATTTCTTTAATAACTAATGATGTTGAGCATCTTTCCATATGTTTATTGGCCATTTTAATATCTTCTTTGGAGAACTATCAAAATCCTTTACCCACTTTTAATTGGATTACTTGTCTAAGATCCATTTCTTATATATTATATTCTAGACTTTTTTCTTAAACATTATCCTGAAAATCATGCATTAAGAAAATATGTGTATGAAGCTACAGTGTCAGAATTTTACACAACATGATATAATTCTAAAATCCAAGAAGGAGCACTTCTACCTATATAAAGGTACATGTTGTATAAGGAATCTTTTGGTTCCCAAACAAGCTTAAGAAAAATGGATAAGGGATAATTTATGCCTTGCTAACTGAGAAACTGAGGTAGAGGTAGATCCCGGAGGTTAAAAGATGTCATCAGGATTCTCTTTTCTCCATTTCCTCAGCTCTGCTTGCCTCATTATCTGTCCACTCAGGGTCAAGATAGCTCCTGCACACTCAAGCTACCATGGTCCTTGTACACTTCTCTCTAGAAAATGAGCATGTATCTTTCCTTATAATACCAAAAAGTCTCAGGGAGGATGTTGATTAGTGTGACTTGGGCCACATTTCTATCCCTGAACAATTACTGTGGCAAAGTAGGTGAAGTACTCACCAGGCCCTGGTTGTGAGCTCACCGTGAGAAGACAGAGTCTATGCCCTACTGAACAATCTAGACTAATTTGAATTAATATGGAATGGGACAAAATGAGATTCTCTAAAGGAAATGCTTCGATGTAGAAAATAAAATGTTCCCTAGAGAGATGCAGAGATTCAGTGCCCTCTTTGTTTGTAGCCATTCTCTTGTGGCTGCTTATCAAGAGATGGATGCTCAAGTTCTTATCCCTATTAAGATACTGGTAATTTTTATCTTTTTTTTTTTAACGGTGGTTGGGATGGGGAGCTAGTAAGAGATTAGAAATAAAAATCTTGTTTAAAAAAGATTTTGTTTTTAGAGAGGGGAAGGGAGAAAGGGAGAGAAACATCAATGTGTGGTTGCTTCTCTTGTGCCCCCTACTGGAGACCTGTCCCACAATCCAGGCATGTGCCCTAGACTGGGAATTGAACTGGCAACCCTTTGGTTTGCAAGCCGACACTCAGTCTACTGAGCCATACCAGCCAGGGCAGAAATAAAGATCTTACAGCTCTGCATGTTCCAAAAACTTGGAAGATGAGTAAAAGCCCAGTCATTTTGGATTTGGCAAGAAGCTGGAAATTGACTCCTAATTGTGTGACCTTGAGCTTCATGGAGGAACTGAAAGACTCAATATATAAAGGTAAGAATTTTCACTGTCCTAATTTATCAGATTAAACTGTTTTAGTTCCATTAACATAGTCTCATGACCTGGGAGGACTAGTCTTTTTGAGGGGTGAGGGGGTGTGAGGCCTATTCTTACATATTGTAAATAAGTTACCCCCTAGACTTTAGTAAGAAGATGAAATTGCTGATAGTTTACACCAAGGAGCATTATCCTTGGTGTAAAGAGCTGGCCACCAAGTCTCCTCTTTTCTTCTCAGTTTCCAGCATATGGATACATTTTTCGTGCTGCAAATTATTTAGAGGTAGTTATTTTTATGTACTTTCAGATGAAATATACATTTCCAAGTGATAATTGAGAAGCCAAATTACATCTGTGCATGGAAAGCAATCTTTTAAAGCTATTGTTAATTTCTTCATGAGTGTAGGTTGAAGGTAGCCGTGGAAAAGGGTCAGGAGATCCTTTCCTGCAGTCTTGATCCTGAATTAGTCTAGCTGATGTCACTGATTCACAAAATGTAGTCCACTCAATACCCTGAGCAGCTAACCACATGTATCAATAGCTATGTACAAAGTTCTCTCAACAAGTTGGTGTGATGGCAAGTTGATGCTGGAAAACAAGGGGAAAAATCAGACTCTTGCAAGAACCATAAATAATGTGTGATTATACAGCAGCAATTCTCTCCAGGCAGGAAGATTAGTGTATGTTTTAGAAAGCATTACAGTCTGTTTGTGTATGTTTCTATTTTTTATTTTTTAAAGTAATATAAACTACAGAAAGTAAAGCTTTCTAGTTGGCGAGGGTATATTCAGAAGATGGAATGAGAAAGCACAAGGGTTATGAGTAATAAAAGTTAAGAAACACGTTAAAGAGGTAAGGCTGATTTTTCATTAATATTCCAGAAATGAGTGAAACCTTTAAAAAAAGTTATGTAGGAACAAAGTTTTTGATAATGTCTTAAAAGTCACAAGCATATGGCCATGTATGTACTTGAACAAGTCTACAAAGATATAAAGTGAGTGAAGTTTATACTTGTCATCTAAAGCTCACTGCAATGGTAACCTGACACATAACAAGCAAGCAGCCATATTTGTAAGGTACTTTACAGCTTACATAACACTTTCCCACATTCTCTTATTTGCCATATGTTTGATGATAGACATAATTGTGCTACCTGCTAATTGAGCTTAATTAGTAAGTTCTTGTGAATTGCTGTAGTCAGTGGGGCTGGTTTCCTGCCAAAGGAAAATTTCAGTTCTCTTTTTACTTTATTAGTTACCTAGTATTTATAATCAAAATCAGTTTAAATCATACTCCATTTTGCATCATACATGCAGATCCTTATGTATATTAAGAAACAAATTTCCTGAGTCCTTACTTCTAAACAGCTGAGTTTCCCTTGCTCCACTTTTGTTGTAACAAAACTCTCAACCCCTACCATGCCCTTCCTAATCCCGCATCTGTCCCATCAGCCCTTATCTATGTACACGTAAGGGAAACTTGTGTATAACACTTAACATTCATTCACCAACAAGTATTTGTTGAACACTGTGTTCCAAAGATTGAACAAGGCACTGGAAGCATACACAGTGGTTGGTAAAGCAGTCCTGGTCCCTGCCCTCATGAAGCCTGTAGACTAAGGGGTAGACAAAGCCTAGACTGGGGGTGGGGAGCAAACCTATTTTACTCTTCCACTAAGCTGCAAACCTAGCCTTTATCATCGGTCTCCATTTGCCTTTTTTTCCACATTTGGTTCAGCACTCAGGAAAAACACAACTGACATAGACTGTATTCCCTCTCTGCTCCAGCACAGGATACTAGATGAGAGTGTACCTGGGGCCAATAGCCTGTATTGAGTAGGTGAGGAGAAGCTATGGTTAGGTAGGAATTAGTGATGATAGTGAGGAAGCAAGTTTCCAGAAGAGAGATAGCATTTGCAAAGCCCCTGATGCAGGAAAGAGTGTGGGCAGCTCATTTAGAGTGATGGGAGGTGGGGGGAGTGGTTGATGCAACAGGAGAAATAGCTAGATGACTGGAAAGGTTGGAGGCTCCTGGAGCCAAGTTAAAAATTTTATGTCGAGGGCACTAAGAAGCCATGGAAAAATTTTAATGACATTTTCCTGCCTGCCTCTTACATTTCAACCCATTATTTACCAGTATAGACCCTCTTATCTTTAGGTATAGACATGCTACACAGGCAAGTATACTACCCTCTCAGAATGAAACACGTGGGCAGCTTAGCAGAAACCATGCTTAGTAGCATAGAGCAGAAGGAGTATGAGCTCTAGGATCAGAATGCTTGGGCTATATGATACTGAACAAATTTCTTAACTTCTCCAAGCTACTCTACTGTACAATTGGTAATGCAATATTTAAACCCTCATCAGGTTATTGTAGGGTCAGAAATAACAAGTACGATACCTATGTCTGGCACTCCATAGGTAGTAGCTGTCACTATTTTAACAATGCTTTCTTGCCAACACAGATTTCAAATTCCTCTTTGGGAGTGGAATCACAAAATCATATATTGTCAAATTGTGGCAAAACCTCAAAGGTCCTTCTTGCATCCTTTCTGCAACGCTGATGATCAGTTGGTTTGTTGTCCAGCATTACTTACAACATCCAGAGACAGGAAGCTCACTACTGTCTGAAACAGCCACTCCATGTTTGTACTCTATTAGATAGTTCTTTTTTTTTGGACTGAATCCAAATCAGCCTTCTTGTATTTATCTACTGAGACCCCTGTAGCCAGGGGTCTTGGTAATGCACCTCATGCCTCTTCTATGTGTTATCCCTCCAGGTATTTGAAGTAATTATATTTACCATCACTCATCTAAAGTTGGAAAGCTTTTTTCTTGCCTGACAACAACAACAATAAAGGGGTCAATTAATCAAGAAAACACAACTATCATAAAATATACACCTACCTAACAATAGAGCTTAAAAACATGAAGGAAAACGTGACAGAAGGAAATCTTAGTAACAACAGCTATCATTTACTGAGCATCCACACTATACTTAGTGCTACAGACACACAAATAAGCCAGTCAGTCCTATCAGTTGAAGAAAGACAAGTAAATAAGTGTAATATAACATTACAGATTCTGTGCAGGAAAAAGCATGGGGTAGAGGACACCAAGGGACAGTCATCTTTATGAAGGACGGGACTACCTTCTTTTAAGGGATGACACAAACTGCACCCTGACAATCGAGTAAGTAATACAGTAGTCCCCCTTGTCTGCAGTTTCAGTTACCTGCAGTCAGCCATGACAGTCTGAAATACTAAATGAAAAATTCCAGAAATAAACAATTCTTAAGTTTTAAATTGTGCACTGTTATGAGTAGCATAATGAAATTTCATGTAGTCCCACCTCATCCCTCCTGGGATGTAAACTGTCCCTATATGCTACAGTCTGTTCGTCACTTAGTAGCCATCTCAGTTATCATTGTTGCTGTATCATGGTGCTTATGTTCAAGTAATCCTTATTTTGCTTCTGTTATTACAGTTGTTCTATTTTATTATTAGTTATTGATAATCTCTAACTGTGTTTAATTTATAAATTAAACTTTATTATAGGCAATTGTGTATAGGAAAAAACATGGAATATACAGGGTTCAGTACTTACTATGTGTGGTTTCAGGCATCCACTGGGGGATCTTGGACCTTATCCTCTGAAGATAAAGAGACTACTGTACCCGCACTCACTTAGACTTAACCATTTGTGCTGTTTGTTCTAAAATAGCATTTTACAGGCTTTGGTCACACAAAGTATTCAAAACAGCCACCATCAGTAAGTGCAAATACATTCCTACAAGAAATGCTAATTTTCCCTATTAACATTCTTTACAAAGCCTCTTTTAGAGTCAGAATAATGGAAACCAGACACAGAAGAAGAGTGGAATATTTGATTTGCTGTATCTGCAAATAGATAGCAAATATTTGGAAAGGAGGAGCCACAGCTACTTTTTCTTAAGCAGTGAAATAGAAGAGTGAAGGCGTGCTATTGTTTGTTATGGCCATACTGTACACTAAGGCCACAGAAGATGGGGAGCAGTAAAGCATTTGCCCCAGAGACATTGAAAGCTGTGTAAAGGCAGCGTGGTATTCACACTCTGGTGCCTGTTTGTTCCAGTGGGGCCCTGTGCTGGATCCCAGGGCAAAGACAACCTGTCCAGGAGGCTGAGGCATGTGTATAGTGTGATCCAAATCAAAAAGAGCTAGAGAGTATTAAAAAAGGATTATCTGATAAATGCTGAGGATAGATCCTTGAGCAGATGAAACTCTCCCTTCCTAAAGGAGGCAGCATATCAGAGAATAAATACAAAAATTAAGTCCTCCCAACCTCCTGGAATGGGGCCTTCTCCATTAGCACCATAAAGAGCAAAGGCAGTGAACTTGGAGCTGCTGCCTTCAAGAAGAAACAAATGAGACAGAAACCTGAGAGTAGAATATTGGTGGAGACTAAAACTGTTATATTTTTTAAGCTTGTTAAAAAGAAGAAGGAGGAGGAGAAGGGGAAGGGGAAGGAGCTGCCCTTCAAGGAACAGTTATAAATCTAAGGCCTTTGAAATATTCCTCAAAACAAGAAATAAATAATTAGGGCCCTGGCTGGTGTGGCTCAGAGGATTGAGCGCCGGGCTGCAAACCAAAGGGTCGCCAGTTCGATTCCCAGTCAGGGCACATGCCTGGGTTGTGGGCCAGATCAGGTCCCCAGTAGGAGGCGCTCAGGAGGCAACCACACATTGATGTTTCTCTTCCTCTTTTTCTCCCTCCTTTCTCCTCTAAAATAAATAGAATCTTTTAAAAAAATAATGAGAAAGTGTACAAAAGTTTCTTTCACAGTGTGCAAGCCTTCTGCGTTTAGAATCAGTGAGGAGGATAAAACAAGTGTTCTAAGCAAAAAGTACTGATGAAGACAAGTGAGGGAAACAGGAATGTTGAGTGGAAGTTCATAGACACCAGTCCCATCCCCATCGCCCAGTTGAGGGGACTGAAGTTCAGAGACGGTATTGGATTCCAGACACAAATTGGACTCCTTTCACCAAGCAGCGCACAGCACTGCAGCCCTGACTTTACGAAACAGAGGAACTTACTCCAGAGAAATCTTCATCTCACCATGATACTTCATCAAGGAGTTATCTACTCTGCTGGAGCACAGTGTAACCAACTCATTCTTCTGTCCCTCATTTGCTGGGCTAGCCATTTTTTTTTTTTAATAAAGTAGTTCACTTCAGGCGTTATTATTGAGACATTATATTATACTCAAACATTAAGATTTTTATATACCATAAAGTTTACTCTTTTGAGGTGTATAATTCATTTTTAGTATATTCATGAGGTTGTGCAACTATCACCACTGTCTAATTCCAGATCATTTTCATCTCCTTTAAAGAGACCTCATATGCATTAGCAGATACTCCCAATTGCCCCTTCCCCAAACCCCAAGCAACCAACCACTAATCTCTGTTTTCATGGATTTTTCTATTCTAGACATTTCACATAAATGGAATCACAAAATGTGTGGTGCTATGCATCTAGCTTCCTTCACTTAACAATGTTTTTATGGTTCATGTTAGTGGCATGTATCAGTGCTTCATTCCTTTTTATAGCTGAATGATATTCTCTCATGGTTATACCACATTTTGTCAGATTGTTTCCAGCTTTTAGCTATTGCCAATGGAAGTACTGTGAACATTCACGTACAAGTCTTTGTGTGGACAAATGCTTTCATTTCTCTTAGGTATATATACCTAGGAGTGCAATTGCTGGGTAATATGGTAACTCTATGTTTAATTTTCTGAAGAATTGCCAGACTCTTCTAAGTGCTGCACTATTTTACATTCCTATCAACAGTGTATGAGGGATCCAATTTTGCTACATCCTCACTAACACTTGTTATTACTTTTTTTATTATAGTCATTCTAATAGGTGTAAAATGGCATCTCATTTTGGTTCTGATTTTCATTTCCCTAATGACTAATGATGTTAGGCATCTTTTCATGTGCTTCTTGGCCATTTGTATATCTTCTTTGGAAAAATATCTGTTTAAATTCTTTGCTCATTTTCTAATTGGGTTGTCTTTTTATTATTGAGTTGTAACAGTCCTTTATATATTAGGGTTACTAGACCCTTATCAGATACATGTATGCAAATGTTTGTCTCCCATTCTGTGAGTTTCAATTTTTGAAGTGTCCTTTGAAGTACTGCTGAGCTATTTTAATAAATATTAAAATATCTTAAAACAAACTAAATTAGGAATATGTAATTGGGGTCTAAATTATACATTTAAATTTAATAAGCATTGTAATTTTACAAGCAAACTATTGTTTGCAGACCATACTTTGAGGATTCCAAATTCAGGGTCTCAAGTTCATGATGATAGATAGCTATTGCTTTTATAGTGTTTATATGACAGGTGCTGTTTGGGCACTCTGCATGTATTAACGTATCTAATTCTCACAACAATCCTATGATGTAGAGAATTACCATGATACGCATTGTACCAAACAGAGGCAGAGGAAGGTTGAGCAATTTGCGTGAAGCCAAGGAGTAATTAGCAGGTGTGAGCCCCAGATTCCGTTGCTCTCAACCACCTGCAAAACTGCCAAAGTGGAATTAAATCATTCCTAAACCCTCGCTTTGGCTTTGAAATAATAGTGCTTCCGTGGCATCTACCACTCTAGGTATTTTCCCTCTCAGTACCAAGTCAGGTGTCTTCTCCATTACTCCCTCCTCTCGAAGTCTGGCTTCAGGACCCTCTCACTTTGCCAACTGTCAAGAGGCTTTAGTGTGTGGAAATAATTGCGAAGTCGCCTACGTCCCCCAGGTGGAGTAGTGCTAAATTTCTGGCGGCTAATGGGCTTCAAGGAGCAGCGGATTCAGCCCAATGAGGCTCGAAGCTGAGCCATGGGTGGAGCCAGCAGAGGGAGCGGAACGGAGTCCCTGTGGGGTGCCCACTGTGTGCAGAACCGGCTGCCTTCGGCGGAGCCATGAGTTGGACCTGCCCACGTTGCCAGCAACCCGTTTTCTTCGGTGAGGCCCGGGCTGAGGAGGGGGAGAAGACTGGGCCGCTGGGTTCCCGGAGCACACGAGGAGCTGCCGAAGGGTGTGATCCCAGACCCCAGTTCCAGCTATGGGGCATGGTACTCTGGCAGGAAGGAGCTGGCCTCCTGGAGACACTCCCCACTGCCTCTGGGGAGCAGGATGGAGCAGAAGGGGAAAGGAGGGCTCCCGCTGCTTGGCTCAGCTGCCCTGAAGTCCCAGTTCCACCTTGTTCCCCACAGCGGAGAAGGTGAGCTCCCTGGGCAAGAACTGGCACCGCTTCTGCCTGAAATGTGAGCACTGCCACAGTGTCCTGTCCCCAGGAGGGCATGCAGAGGTGAGACCTATGTCTGTCACTGTCTCCCAGGCACCAGCCCCATTGCTGACCTGGAGGCTCACCAAAGGCAATCTCAATAGCCAGCTCCCAAGCCCACCACCCTTTAGAGGGTGGGCCCCACACCAGCCAGGATTTGTGGACCTTGAGTTTTGCTGGTGGACTCCATGCCATTTGAGGGGAAGGAAGGGGCAGCGACACTGCTTCTTGCCCTGCCCTGCCCTGCCCTGCTCTTGCTCTTTTCCCCTGACCACAGTGGCAATTCTGGCATGTCAACCCATCCTGAACCCTCCCATTCCCACCAGCCCAGGTCAGGGGACCAAAACACCTGGCGCAGCCTTTTGAGGGGGAAAGGCCTGTGGAACATGGGAGAAGGCCCCTTGGCCCTGAGCAACCCCCTTTCCTCTGCTTGTGCCTAGCACAACGGGAGGCCGTATTGCCACAAGCCATGCTATGGGGTTCTCTTTGGACCCAGGGGTAAGTACCAGCCAGGAAGGAGGCAGAGGGCAGCAGAAACCCTCCCTGTGGCAAGGGAGCTGGAGACAAGCCTGACCTCCCTTCTCTCTGCAGGGGTGAACATTGGTGGTGTGGGCTCCTATCTCTACAACTCCCCCGTTCCCACCCCTGCCAACACCATTCCTCTCAGCCCCAGCAGCTTCAGTCCTCCAAGGCCCAGGACTGGCCTCCCCAAGGGCAAGAAAAGTAAGTGAGGCTGGACCCCAGCTACCCCTCCTCTTGAGCTTTTCCAGGCTGGAACGCAGTGGGGCCACTTGGCAATCTCACATAGTCCTCTGCCTCATTCCTACAACTTTGTTCATGGATGGCAAAATCTTGCATTATCTGCAACTCCTTTTTTTAGTTCCCTCATGTCAGCTTCTGAGTTCAGAGGTAAAAGTGGGCAGATGGCATTACCACCCCCATTTTATAGGTGAGGAAACTGAGGTCCAGAGAGGGCAGATGACCTTGTGTAGTCACAGCTAGTCAGAGGCAAAGCTGGCCTGGAACTCAGGCCTCTCTAGGCCAATGCCATGGAATAAGAGACTTATGAGTGAGGAGTCATTGAGACAGGGCCAGCCCCTCATATTCTTCTACTTCTCTCTCCCTGCCCCTTTCTGCTGTCCCCCGCAGTGGGCAATGACACCGTGCTCCCCAACACCTGACACCCCTGCCCTGGCCAGCTCCTATATCAGTTCAGGTTTCCTGAGGATTGAGTTGCTGAGAGGGTTGGGCTGGTGGGCATCTGAGCCCCTGGGAGGATAAGAAGGAAGCAGGTGGTCCCTCTTGCAGATAGGGGTGGGATAGGAGGTGGGTCAGAGGGGACTCAGCTCTGTCTGAGGAAGGCATACTTATGGCCACCTGGGGGGAGGCTCTGGGGTGAGCATGGCTGTTGGAAGGGGACAGTGCCACATGCAGACTAGTGCTAGAGGGCCCTACTTAGGCCTGGCCCCCACTCAGCCCTAGCCAGGGCCTCTTCTCCTTAAAGGGCCCTTGCACACGAAGACATTCACTGGGGAGACCTCACTATGCCCTGGCTGTGAAGAACCTGTCTACTTTGGTAAGTGACAAGGGAAAATGTGGAGAGGGGAGAAAGTGCAAGGTGGGCATCAAAGGGAAGGGAGGTGGTGCAAGGCAGGTGGGTCTCCCTGCCCTGCCCCTAGGGCTACTTACTACCTCTCTCTATCACCAGCTGAGAAGGTGATGTCTTTGGGCAGAAATTGGCACCGACCCTGTCTGAGGTGCCAGCGCTGCCGGAAGACCCTGACTGCTGGGAGTCATGCGGAGGTAAGCAAGGAAGGGATGGGTTGTTATGTTGGGAGGAGAGAGGCTGGAGATAGAAAAAAAGCCACGCTGAGAGGGCTCTCTTTCTCTCTGTGTCCCAGCATGATGGCGTCCCCTACTGCCACATCCCCTGCTACGGCTACCTGTTTGGCCCCAAAGGTGGGCAGTTCCACCCTAGACGCTGGGCCTAAAGTATGGCATGTGGGTCTGTGGTTATGTGTGGACAACTTCCCCTGTAGTTGGACATATCCCAGATCCTTCCCAGTTCCCTCTAGCCCTCAGCCCAGTACCCTCCGTCCCCAAGGCCCTTGGTGATGGGGCTCTCTCCCTCAGGTGTGAACATTGGTGATGTGGGCTGCTACATCTATGACCCAGTGGAGATAAAATCCAAATAAGATGCTCACAGGAAAGCTCACCCTAACTTGGGCCTCCAGCCATACCCTCCATGGATCAACGGGAGCTACAAAATTCTTCAGTCCCACGGAGGTAGGGGAAGGTGGGATTCTGGCAGCCTGGGCCTCAGCTCCATGGTAGACCGAAAAGTCTAGACTTTCCCTGCCAAGTCATCCCTTTCTCATTCCTATTTGCTCAAGGGATTGAGCCACTTCATTTTGAAGGGTGGCTTCCTGGCCTTTCCAATTCCTTTCCCCAGCATTATATAACTTAAAGGTACTCATAAAACTTGTTTGTCCTGGCTTCTCCAATAAAATGTTGACTCCCATGCCTTCAACTCTTCTTTGGGCATAGACAGTGGGTTGGAGGGTGGAGAGTGTGGGGGTGGGGGATGCATTACCCTGCAAATTGGCAACCCTGGAGCAGAGAGCTCTGTTCTCCAGGTCCCCTGGCCCTGACATTGGGCAGCCCCCAGCACCACACAGTGGACAGCATGCCCACAGCCCTGTTGGTACCAGAGGTCATCATAGGACAGTCCCTTCTTTAGCACCATCTTTAGAAGAAGAACCTTATTCAACTCACTGAGCATGGCAACAGATAGATCTTGTGGTGAGGTCTGTTCAGAAGCTTCATTGTCCACTTGATAGATGAACAGACTGAGGTCCAAAAAGGGGAAGCCACATGCCCAAGGTCACACAGCAAATTAGTGGCAAAGCTGAGATCAGAAGCCAGCACCAGACTCAATGGCTTCCCATCCAGGGCTTGTCCCACAGCTCCATACTGATGCCCCAACCCAGAGGCACAGAATCCCACCAGCTATGAGAGAGGTGCCAGAATTCTCCATTGCTCTATTGCTAGAAGTTGGATGAGCACAGAGAAGGGCATAGAGAGCAAATTCAGCCTTGAGGAGGGAGCTCTATGTCCCCAGCCCCTGGTCACAGGGCTTCTTTCCCTTTTGCTCTCACAGCCCCTGATGCAGAACTTCTGTGGAAGAATGCTCCTTAAACCACTCAGTTGTGGATCTGCTTCATGGGCATCTGTTCTTCCTGAAGGCTGGATGGGGCACTGGGGAGGAAGGAACCATGAGCAATGGTGGGGTTTAGCCCCCGAGTCTGCCCCGTCAGTGCTGGCCTAGGGCCTCCCCAGTCCTGGTATATAAACATGTACTCCCACAAGTGACTCCCACACACGCTTGTACATATCCCTGATGTGTAGGCATACCTAAGTTCACACACATCCACCTCTCCTTAATTTACACACACACACACGGACTCATGTTTGCTTTTATACACATAGTTGACATACTGTGTGTATGTCACCATACAGCTGTATGACATAGGTCATGCACCTATATGCACTTGCATACATGTACCAGACGCATGCATGAAGACATGTCTTCCTCTGAATCCCACCTAAAGTGTCAGGTACCAGAGCACCCATACCCACATGCATGTGCACATACCTCTTCCTCTCCACGTCCTGGATGGTCTCTGGCAGCTGCGCCTGCCTTGTCTCTGGCAGCAGGAGAGCAGTGCAGGCAGCCAGCAGGGCAATCCCCCCATAAGTGAGCTTGGGCAGTGACAGCCATACTCCATCCAGCAAGGCCACCAGTGGGGCCAAAGAGCCCCCCAGCCGGCCTACCAGTGCAGTCAGCCCCATCCCTGTCTGTCTGTTCAGAGAAAGGATGGGGGTGGGGGTGTTGGTGCTCACAGTTGCTTGGGGTAATTGCCTCACAGGTCTCCCCACCCAGGTCTGGCAAGGGTACCCCTCTAGTACCCCCTTATCCCCCAAGACAGCTAAGAAAGCTGGGGCTTCTTTCAGGTGGTCTTCCCACCAAACCCCTGGCCAGGAGCACCTAAACCAACACCCACCAGAGGATGAGGCCCCATTCTGACAGAGTACCAGTCAGGTATCACTGAAGGAAAAGAAACCACCAGAAAGCGGATGGGAACAGGGTCAGCAGCTCATACACACTCTGCCATGGTGCTAGAGAATGCAAGGTTTTCTAATCATACCCAGCTATCTACAACTCTCCTCTGCACCTGCCAATAGCTAGTTGAAAGGGCCCCAGGCCTTATGTTCGGAGACAACTCCCAAGGGCAGCACCACCTGGGCTGTGGGGGATGGGATGGGATGGGCTGATAGGGCTTTTTGCCACTATTTTCTTTTTTAAAAAGCCCAGAGAAGTTTTCTGACCTTGCTCGGGATCATTTAGTAAAGATAAAATGCCCCCGCCTTCTCCCAGATTGAGGCAGAGGCCGATCAGCTCTGTATTCCAAGTGCTGGGCAAGGAATAGGCGAGAGGACTGGGCTACAGTGCGTTGTGTGTATGTGGGCGTGTTGGTAAGAGACCAACAAACTCTCCCCAGACTTGCCGGGGACTCAGGTTCCCCTCACCTGAGCACAGTAGGATACAACTCCGAGGTAAACAGGTAGGCAGTGGTGAAGGCAGCTTCAGAAAAACCTTTCCCTATCACCGCCAGGGTGGTGCTCCAGGACACCATCTCTGGAGGAAAAGAGGTTCAGGCAGTGAGGCTCCCAGGACTGGACGTGGAGCCTCCAGAGAGCATGACGCCTTGGGATTGGGTGGGGCTTCTTGAACAGGAGGCGGGGCATCCGGGAATGGGCGGGGCCCCGGTGCCAGGCCTACCGGAGGACACCAGCAACCTGGTGCCGAAGGCGAGGGCGCTGCCCAGCAGTGCTCCTGCGATTGTGAGGCGGCGTCCTGCGTGGCGCACCGACACGTAGACCAGCAGCTTGGAAGGCAGCTCCACGGCCCCGAACAGCAGCTGCGTCTGATACACATTCAGCCCCAGCCCCGACAAGTCCAGGCTCAGGCCGTAATAGGAGAAGTTCACCGCAAACCTGAGAGGAGTCCGGGTCGCGATGCCACTCAGGGGCCTCTTTCCCACCCACCTTGTCCTCTCAGGGAGCCTTGGCCTTTTACAGTGACTGCCACCTCCGCCTAGTGGCCAAAGCGCCTTAGCCTAATCTTCACAGAAACTCTGTGAGGCAGGAACTGAAGTGTCCATTTTACCGAAGGGGCAACTGTTCCAGGTCTCATAAGGAAGTGGCAGAACCTTAATTTGGACCCACCCGTCTCTGATGCCTGCTCCATCTGCTGACCTTCCAGAGCCCCATTCCCTCCGCCCCTCCGCCTACTACCCCCACCCCGGCCCTCCACAGTTACAGTCCACGGGTCCAGTTTCCGGTCACACTGGGCGTCATCCGGATATCGGCCCTCCCTCTCCTCATCCCCACCCTGCCTGGCCCTGCCAGCTCCCTCCTCACCACACCACCATGCAGCACAGTGAGATGTGTCGGAGCCGTGGTGTCCGGAACAGGTCTAGGTATGAAGGTCTTTGGACCACCCGCTCTGCAGCTGCCACTTTGCTCAGCTCCTGGTGGGGGAGGAGGAGAATTTGTGACATGGAGCTGACTGTGGCCTTAGCAAGGCACATTGCTCTCTCTGGGTCTCTATTCCTTCCTCCTGCATTGGAGGGGAGGGATGCACATGGGAGCTGAGTAGGGTAAGCAACGTCAAGGGTCAAGACCACTAGAGGACATCATGGGAGAACCTACACTCAAGCAGGGAGCTTTTCCTGCACACACAGCGGGCCCCCGAAAGGGGGTGCTTGACACAGGCCTTGCGTACGCATGTACTTGCATGTGCTCACACACATTCACCCTCACCTCCAGGCTCAGGTTGTCCTCACCCACAGGCCGCCCATTGAGCCTAGCACAGCGGAGCAGGTACCTGTGGGCCTCCTTCAAACGGCCCTGGGTCAGGAGCCAGCGTGCAGACTCAGGCACCCACCTGGGGACAGTGGGGGGCCCTTCAGTCAGTCAGGACCCTGAGACATGTCTCCCTCCTGGGCACACCACAGGCTGCCCCCTCAGCCTAGAGCATCTTCCCAGCCCTCCTCACCTGATGAACTTTTATTCGTTCTTTAAGACCAAATTTCAAAGCCACCTTTCCCCACACTTCTTTGCCCAGGCCTAGGTTCTCCACAGTCCAGGAGTCCCTTCTCTACCCAGCTGAACTGGTCTCACCCCCAAGACCTCAGCCCCCAGGCAGAGTAACCCACTTTTCCCACAGGGGGCAGGAGGGTATAGGATGAAGAGACACAGACATGCAGACATACCCAGAGGGTTCATCTGAAGCCAGTTCCTCTGGAGAAGGCAATGAAACGCCCACCCTGCCTGGCCTTCCACCCCCCTACTTGGACTCTACCCTGTGCTGGCCTGTCCTTACCCCCGCCGCATCCCGGCCCGGCCTCCGTTTGTGTTTGGTTCTGTTTCTCATGTGTCCGTCTCCACCCGCCCCTCTGAAGCTTTCAGTCCTGGTCTGCGCCTCTCACTGCCTCCCACTGTCTGTCTCTCTCTGTCTCTATTTTGTTCTGTTTCTCTGCATCTCATGCACTGGTCTCTGTCTCTGTCTCTTGGCCACTGACTGTTTCTCATTCTCTTTGTCTCAGTCTCCTTGTTTTCAAATCTCAGTCTCTGATTAATTCTCTCTCTGGCTCTTGTATCTCCCATTCCCCACCTGCCCACAGGCCTCACCAGAGGCTGAGGATGCCTGGGACACAAGGCAGGGTGACAGTCAGCAGAAGCCATCGCCAGTCCCGAATCAGGTACCCGACCAGTGCCAGCAGCATCACACCCCCTGTCCAGAAGGTGCTGCTCAGGACACCTGCCACAGTGCGGTGTTTGACGTCCAGCCACTCCAGCTCTGGGCCCACAGCCGAAGATAAGAAGACAGTTAGCAAGGACAGATGGGCTTAGTCTCACCCTTGACAACTGCCTCCCTCCACCCCTTTAGGTCCTGCTTGTTCTTCGCCTGCCTCACCCAGTGGCATCACGATGATGGTGAAGCCTGCCAGGGCAGTGCCAGTGAGGGTGCGGATGACTGCAAACATAATATAGCTGACGGAGGCTGCGGATGCCAGGCCCATCGCCAGGGTACTCACATAGGCCACCAGCAGCAGACGGCGCCGCCCAAACCTGCACCGGGGTCACGCAGGGTTAGCTCCCTGTGGAGGGGAGGTCCCCGGAAAGAGGGAGACTAGGCCCCGACCCCAGCTAGTGGGAGAAGGTTCTCCACCCCACTCCCTTATTGCCCACCCCAGCTCACCCCACCTGTCAGACAGGTATCCGTAGGCCACAGCCCCCACCAGAACACCGGCGAAGAAGAAGGTGGAAGTGGCTCTGTTCAGGCCTTTCTGCTCACACACCAGGTCCCACTGCAGGGTCAGGCAAGGAGGGGCCTCCCATGGGAACAGGCCCCTCTCCAGCTGGTTCCAACCCCTCTCCAGACCCTGGGGCCTTCTGAGATCAGCAGTGCCATCCTGGTACCTCCATGTCATATAATAAAACCCCAACTGTTCACCTTATCTTGGGGGGTGGGACACTGCCTCTCCCCAATCCTGCAACTACAGCTTCTGCCCATGGAGGGCCTTGGCCATGATAACAGGGGTCCTGTCCTTCCTCAGAGAGATTCTGCCCCCACCTGCACACATCTCCGGACGGATTATGTAAATCCCTAACCTGGGGTCCAAAAGAGGAAGGAAGAGTAGGAGGCCTCCATTATTCCTCCACTCCTTGCTGCAGAAACACCCTTCTCAACTCCCAGCCACAGCTCCCCGGAGCCACCTTAGCCCTTCCCTGCCTTAATCACTTCCCACTAAATAATAGCAGCTCACTCGTAGGGGTTCCTTACTACAAGCTCAGTGCTTCAAATTCATAAGCCTTACCTACTGATGGGAAAACTGAGACTCTCAGAAGTAATGTGTCTAATGCCACATAGTAATCACCCCAGGCAATGGCAGACCCATCCCACTCACGTGTCCCCCAGCCTCCTGGCTTGGGTACCTCAGTTGCAATGGTGGAGGAGAACTCGGAGTGGTCATACTCCCAGCCCTGAGGGCACGGCACTGTGGGGGTCTCATCCTGCTGCCCCCCGCGACTCTGCCCTTCTTCCCGCAGTGTAGTGTTGGGGAGGGCCCGCGGGTAGGTGAAGCGGAGGCAGGAGCTGAGACTGCCATCGAGGTCCCGGGGAAGGTAGGCTTCCAACCATGTGTCCTGGTGGCTGAAGTTGACAGGGGTGTCAGGTAGGGCACAACGGTGGGCAGGCACAGCAGCCAGGAAGATGGGCAGGAGGAAGTGCATGGGCATCAGTATGCGGGGCAGGGCCAGCAGGACCACATTCCGAAGCTGGAAAGGCCCAAAGCCGCCCACCTGGTCTAGCAGTTCCTCAAATCCCATACCAGCTACCTACTAACTGGCCCCAGTGTGCTCTCCCTCTGTAGTATCAGCTCAGCTCACCCACACTTGGACCCTTGGACTCTGGAGGTGGGAGCAAACAAAGATGGACAGGAGCCTGCAGCCACATTCCAGCCTTCAGGGGCTGGCCTGAGACTGGGTGTTTCCCAGCTCCCAGTCTCCAGGGATGCCTGCCTGCTTGGCCCAGTGCCTGCAAGGAAAGGGCTGCCATCCATTCAGAGCGCATGGCTCCAGGGCTCTCGGACTCACATACTGGTGCTCAGAGAACAGTGGGGCTGCCTCAGAGGCTGCCATGGTGGCTAGCGAGGTGTGAAGGAGACAAGCCCCTTACCCTTTAGTCAGCAAAGCTCCAAGGGTCCCTGAGAGGAAGAATCTTCCAGGCATGGTGCCAGCTCTCCTTGGACACCCTTTGTCCTATGAAATCTTGGCCAGCAGCCTGGGATTCAAAACCAGGTGAAAGGTTCTTACTGCTGAGCCAGCGACAAGAACCTTGTACCCTGTTGTTTATTTATTTCAAAGAGAGAAAGAGGAGAGAAACATCAGTGTGTGAGAGAAACATCAATCGGTTGCCTCTCTCACATCCCCAACTGGGGACCACAACCCAGACATGTACTCTAACTGGGAATCAAACCAGCGACCTTTCAGTTTGCAGGCTGACGCTCAGTCCACTGAGCCACACGAGCCTGAGCTGTACCCCGTCAGATTTATGTCCCCACCTGGAGCGTATGCCCTGACCTGAGACACACCTGGAGTCACACTGGGCAGCCTGGCTAATCTGAGGATCCCAGACCCATCACCCTCCCACTTCTCTCCAGGGCTCTTCCCATACACACAGTCCCTCCTGCTGCCCCACTCCTATTTTCAGGAGCTTCCTAAATTACCCCTGAGGGGGTGGGGAGGAGAGTGTTTGCCAAGGTAACTGCAATGCCTAAGACTCAGGATTTGTCTGATCTTCCCCATTCAGTTCTCACTCATGGCTCCACCACAGCAGAAACCAGCAATGTCAAATTGTTTTATCCGATTTTCCAAACACCAGGTTGGCAGATCTGGGAGGCTGTCAAATGGTGTTCCAAGGTCTCCAGATTTCTAAGCAAATAAGCTTCAAAGGGGCCCAAGCTTTTTAAAAAATTGAAAATGACTAATTTAATCTAGCCCCCACTTCAAGCAGATAAGGAAGTGGGATGTGTAGCTTGCTGGGGTCACACAGTGACTCAGCGGCAAAACTGAAGAAGGGCCAGGACCCCTGCCTCTGGCCCAGCACTTTGACCTCAGCGGCTGAGCTGGAGATGTTCCAGCTGGCACTAGGCTGGGTTCGCCCAATGAGCTCTGGGAAGAGAGTTGAATCGATGCCATGCTGTGTGTTCACGGTGGTGCTAACAGGCACGACTGCGAGCACAGTGATTTGGAGGTGGTGACAGGAAGGGATAATAGATAAGAGATATTTATTGAGTCTCTAGTGCAACCTAAACACTTGGTCAGGTACAAAGACGCCTCAGACACAATCCCTGCCCTCAGTGAGTGTACCATCTAGTGGGAGGGCTAAAACAAGTTATGTGAACCTTCCTCTAGTCTCATCCCTTTCACCCCACTCTCCACACTCCCGCCACGATGAACATTTTAGAACAAGTGTGACCAAGCAATGTCTCTCTTTAAAACCCTTCACCAGCCCTGGCTACGTGTCTCAGCTGGCTGGAGCATCATCCCATAAATTAAAAGGTCACAGTTTCAATCCTTGGTGAGGGCACATACCTAGACTGAGAGTTCGATCCCCTCCCCAGCCAGGGTGCACATGGGAGGCAACCAACAAATGTTTCTCTCTCACATCAATATTTCTCTCTCTCTTTCTCTCCCCCTGCCTCTCTCTCTAAAATCAATAAGCATATTTTGAAAATAATTTTTAGCCCTGGCTGGTGTGGCTCAGTAGTTTGAGTTCTGGCCTATGACTGAAAGGTCGCAGTTGCCAATTTCTAGTCAGGGCACATGCCTGGGTTGCAGGCCAGGTCCCCAGCAGGGGGCGCATGAGAGGCAGCTACACGTTGATGTTTCTCTCCCTCTCTCCTTCCCTTCCCCTCTCTCTCTAAAAATAAAAAATAAAATCTTTTTTAAAATAATAATTTTTAATGAATAAATGTATAAATAAATAAATAAATGTATAAATAAATAAAACCCTTCACCAGCTCCCAGGCACGGGTGAAAGTCTAAATCCCTAGCTCGGCCCTCCTGACCCCGAAGCCTGGCTCCTCTCCACCCCATCTTTGGCCCCTCCTCACCATACTCCCTTGCCTTCAATTCCCCAAACAGCCCAGCCGGTTGGCACCTCACACCTTGGTGCTGTCCCTGGATCAGACCTCCCTCTCACTCACCTGGTAGACACCCAAGATGCCTTGGAGACCAGCTCAAGGGTGAGGCAAGCCCTGCCCATTGGCCCTCGCCCACACGTGATTCCCACACGTGATTCCTCCCTATTTAATACTATACAATCATAGTATTTCTATAAAAATATAAAACACCATAACACTTTCAGCTCCTGAGAGGTAAGTTTTGCGGCCATCATCATTTCCATGGTCCACCCAGTGTTTCCACAGGGGAACCCTCAGGTTTTTCCACAGCTGGAGACAACAGCCAGTGAAGCCAGACCTGGGTGTCCACCGTGTGTCTGTGTTTTCACAACGGGGGTTCCTCTCCCGCCTTAGCGTGAGAAACAGCTGCTAGCAATATGGTGGTCCCTCTCCCTCTTTGCATCGGTGCCTGCGAGACCCAGATCTACCCCTGCAGCCCCTCCTACAGAGGGTAGTTGAGCATTAACTGCACCCCTGGCTTCATCCTATTCACTGCCTTCAGCCCGTACAGCAGCTCTCATCTCTGATGTCATCAGGAGTGGGGGTGACAACGACCGTGACATGTGGAGGCAGATGATGGAGCTGGACAGGCAAGGTGTGAAATGCCAAGAGTCCAACCAGAGGGTAAATAAGCTCTAAATCACCAATTAAGAATTGGTTTTAATTAAATTTTTACTCTCCCCAACCTCCCCCAACCTGGAAATTCAAACCTGAACTCAGAGGCCAAGATTGAGGAGACCTTCATTTATACCAGGCCAGGCGGGAAGGAGCCTCGAGCACTGGAAAAATAACAGCTCCTTAGTTGGAATTATTACTGGTGTTATTACTGTGGGAGGGTTTGGGAAAGAATAAGTTCCTAAGATAAACAATTTCCGATTTGGGATTGTTTTGCAATAGGAACTTCTTATACTTTAAGACTTCTGATTCTTTTACCCCTCTCTGCCTTAAGCGACCTCGGCTGACCTCCTCATCTTGGCTGGGGTTTCACTGACCGTTAACCACTGTCATACCCATGTAATTGCCTCCTACATTGGTGGTGGTGGTAGTGGTGGGATCCGTTGTAGAGGAAAGTATGATGATGGGATGGTGTAGTAGTGATGGGGGTGGGAATACTGGTGGTAGAAATTGATGCTGATGGGGGTGACTGGAGGAGTGATGGGGGGTGCTTGGAGGTGAAGAATGAGGGGTATGGGGCCAGGGCTAGTGGTAACAGTGATGTGGTTATGAGGGCGGTGGTGATGATGGGAATTATATAGATGATACCGACAGGGAGAAGATGAGGTGTAAGCTCCCTGGAAGCAAGGATCTTGTTAATTATTATGTCATCAGAGCCTAGTGGAGGTGAGGGCGATGGTGATGGTGATGGTGGTGATGGAGCCTAGTTTGGGAGACAGGTCTCTGTGATTTGAGTGGTGAATGCTAGTAATGGCAGGTAATAGAGTTAGATGTGGGTAAGGGAGATAGGGGTGACAACTGTGATAAAATTTATGGTGGTGGTCATGAGTGATGTTTCACCACTTCGAGTTTAACGGTTCATAGAATAAGGAGGAATGCAGAAGATGCCACCGAGGACTGATGACAATGAGCTTGCATATTTCCTCCTGACCTACAGCCACATTGCCATGACCACGCTGACTCTCCCCCACATCGCCTCATCGCCTCGGACAGTGACCAGACTCCTGCATCTGCTGAGGACTTAGAAGGTCATTCTGACCATCCTTCAATATTGAGTTAGTCTCTTGTCCTGGTCTTGTCTCCTGAGTAACCACTGGAAAAATTTCAGCAGGCTATAGCATCTGGTGATCAGAGACATGACACCCTCCACATTCTCACCTTGGTCTCTTTTCTCCAAGGTGTCCCCTAGGGGTCTTTCCTCCTTATGAACAAAGTCCCCTCCAATGTCCCTGAGCTTATAGGCCCTATCTGGCCCCAGACTGAGAAACCTTGCTCAAACCACTTATTTCTCTGTGCCACTGTCCTCAGAGAAATTTCTTTCTGGGGGTGTAGGGAAGGGGTCAGCCAGGAGCTGGTCCCAACATGTGGAGCATCTGGAAGGCCCTGACTGGGCCTTGGGAAGTGAGTGGGCCTGACAGGTCTCAGGCTTCTCGAGGAGGGGGTGGGCGGGGGTTCTCTGCAACCCTCTAAAGCCATTCCCCTGCCCCAGGCCTGGTCCTGTCCCCTTCAACGCCCTCTCTGCTCTCTGATTCATACCTGTGACCACCACACTGACCACAAGCAGTTCTCACACCTTCACACCTTCCTTGCCCACGCTGCTCCCTCTGCAAGAATATCCTCTCCTCTTGATCTGGCTAACTCGTATTTGTCTTTCAGAATTCAGTCTAAGCCATACTGATCTGAAGGCCTTCCTCGAAGCTCCCAGTCTCTGCCAGAACCTCGCGTATCAGTGCACCCAACACATGTAAAGTGATAGTTAATTTACAACCACCTCCTTCACGGCTCACTGTGGGTCATCTCAGTTCCTGACAGTGCCCCGTGTCTGGCAGCCTCTAGTATACGTGGGGCTCAGCAACAGCCTGCAGAATTAGTTGAACAAAGAATTGAACTAATCCTTAATGAAGGATTGAAGGAATGCAAAATAATGAATGAGGGATCCATAGAATTCTTTTATTCACTCATTCTTTTTTTTTTTTAAGATTTTATTTATTTTATTTTTAGAGAGGGAAGGGAGGGATGGAGAGAGAGAGAGAGAAACATCAATGTGCGGTTGCTGGGGGCCACGGCCTGCAACCCAGGCATGTGCCCTGACTGGGAATCGAACCTGCGATGCCTGGTTCACAGCCCGCGCTCAATCCACTGAGCCACACCAGCCAGGGCTCATTCATTCTTAATAATAATCAAATAAACTTAAAATAGAACAAGATACCATTTTTCATCTATTTGATTATTGTGGGGATTTAACCTAGAATTAGACCTGGAGAAGTAAGCAAAAATCGAAGTAAGGATATTAATTTTGGCACTATTTGAAATAGTGAAACACTGGAGGAAAAATCCAATGAAAAATCAACATGTAGCTGGTTAAATAGAGTATGGAATATTCATGCCATTAAAAGGAACATAAGGATCCTCATACATTATTGGTGGGAATGTAAAATGGTGCAGCCACTGTGAAAAAGTCTGGTAATTCCTCAAAATATTGAACACAGAGTTGCCATATGAGCCAGCAATTCTATTTTGGATATTTTCACAGGATATATACCCAAGAGAAGTGAAAACATATATTCACACAAACACTTGTAAACAAATGTTCAATGCAGCATTATTCAGAGTAGCCACCAGGTAAAAAAAAAAACAACCCAAAATCCATGATGAATTGATAAATGGAATGTGGTCTACCCATACGGCAAGGTGTTCTCGGCCGTGAGGAGGTGAGTTCTGATAAATGGTACAATATGGACGGGAAGGAGGCAGTCACGAGAACCACATATTGTATGATTCCAGTTATGTGAAATGTTCAGAATAAAAACTCTATATAAAGATATAAAGGAGTGTATTAATGGTTGCTTAGGACTGGAGAGGTTGGGGGAAATGGGGGTACTGCTACTGGCCGTGGAGTTTCTTTTTGGGGTGACAGAAACGTTCTAAAACCGAGCGTGGTGATGCTCGCACAGCTCCATAAATATACTACCACTGTGTGATCATATTCACAGATAGGGGGTTTTTGTGTTTTAGTTTATGTGCTTTAGGCATTTGCCTTTTTACTGTGAACATGCCCCACTTTTGCCATTTTGAAACAAGGAGGAAGATGAAAGCATGCGAGCACCCCACTGAAAGCTGGTGGGTCAGGCCCCAGAGCCCCCCCTCCCCCGGCATCCGCATTGGAGAGAAGGGGGTTCCTGGAGGCCACTGCGGGGGGGAATGGAGGATGGCTACCAGGGTTCTGGGATGTTTGAGCTGTGTCTGAATGGTGTTCTCGGACGGAGGGCAGGACCTTGGCACCGGGGCTCCTTTACGGCTGGGCCAGGAGCCTGCCTGGGACAAAAATTGTTTACCTATCTCCTGGATGAAAGACTCACACTTTGTGAGCCTAGGGTTCACGTGCAGAAGGTGCGGCAAGTCCCTGCACAAAAGCCTTTCCCCAAGCTTTCCTCCCAGAAGCAACTCAGGACCTCTAACTCATTTAAATAAGGGAACGTCGTACACACAGTTGTTTGACGCAGTCTCAGGTTTCAAGACCAGTCCGTAGGTGTCTACAAAGAGCCGCCTCCTTCTCTGCAGAGCCTCCCATGACCCAGGGTGGGCTCCCATCAGATGGGGGATCACACTCTGCTGATCAGCCCCACAGACAGACATCTAGGTTCCATCTGAACGTTTGCTTTCTCAGGCCCCCAGTCTCTCACCCAAACCACTGGCATAAGATCTCTTTTAGAATTCAGATTTTACACACGTGTGTGAGTGCGTGTATTTAGAAAGGCAATTCAGTGATATTCCATGCATTGTGAAACCCCCTAATCGGATCTCAGGCAGCAAACATATATGATAAGTGCAATTAATAAAGACTACAAACAGTCTTGTCAGTTTTGGGTAACAAATGAGTTTGTGCCAATCTAATGGAAAAACTCGTTTTCAGAACTGTTTGGGCTTCAGGATCGCAGGTGTGGCTTTGTGGAGCTCTACAAAGAATACCGCACCGAATAATTTTAGACACACAATTTTGTGTTTATAAGTATATATATAGGATACATTTCTAGAACTGCCGGGCCACAGGCTGTGTTCATTTGTGACTTTCATAGATTTTGCTAGAATAATGACCATCGTTCTTCCTTGCCTCTGAGCTGCTGTCCTTCATGGTTTTCCAGACACACTCACTTTTGTCTGTTGACTTCGGGGCAGTGAAAATTCTTCCTCCCTCCCTCTCTGGCGTTGGGAGAGGCACCCAGAGGAGCTGAGAGAGTGCAAGCTGTGCCCTCAGAGACAGCAGGGCAGCCCCTTGCACGGGTGTGACTCTGAGCAAGCTACCTGCACCCCAGAGCTTCCATGTCCTCTTCTGCAGAGACCATCTGCCTCCGTGACGGCCCCTCCCCACTTGCCCACCAACCTGTGCTCTCCTCTCCTGCCTGCCCCCAGGCCAGCTCCTGGGCTCTGCCCTCTCTCCCGAAGGAAGAAGAGTCCAGGTCAACAGAAAGGTCCACAGGCTTTTTAATGGTGTGATGGCTACTTCCCTTCTGAGACCCGATCTAATCATGACAGCGGCTTCCAGGGTGTGTGTGGGGGTAGGGGGAGGTGAAGAGGTGCAGGGTGGGCAGAGGCCATGCAGTGACTAGGATGGGGTGGGGGAGGGTGTTACATTCTGTTTGGCATGTAAACATTCTTCAGTGGCTTCTCTGGGAAAGGGGAGGGCAACTCCCTGCCCCACCCCCACCCCTGCCCACCAGAGCTGGTCCCTGGAGCTGAGAAGACTGGGCAAGCCAGGCCCCTGTGAGGGGCTGAGAAGGGGGGAGCCCATGTGCCTGGGGCACAGCCCCTCTCTTGCATCCCCTTGGTGCACAGTGAGGCAGGGGAGGGAAGGCGTGTCCCGGGGTTAGCAGCCCCGCATGTGAGCCGGTGACTCAGGTTGTCATGATGAGGAAGTGCTGGAGGGGCGCAGTGGTAATGGTGGCGTGACATTCTGTTACAGAGAAGGGGCTCGGGACCCACGGAGCTTGGTGGACAGGGTGGGTGCTCAAGGGACAAGAGGCTGCAGCGGGGGTGGGGCACTGGGAGATGTGGTGTCCTCTGCCCTTGCTCCTTCCTGGGGAGAGGAGCAGAGTCCTCTAGCCTCCTCCCACGTCCACCTCTGCTCCTCCTCCCCAGCCTCGGTGACATTCAATGAGGCAGAGGCCTGAGATCAACTGGGAGCCCTAGGGAGGTCTGGCTTCCCAAGGACAGACAGGGTTTTGCAGCTCTGCCAAGCTTCAGTGCCGGGTGAGGCTGGGGGGCGAGATGGGCCTGGGCTCTCTCAGGTCACCCCCTTTCCTCCCAACACCAAACCAGGGTGCTGTTGGTCCTGGGGCAGGGGTGAGGCTGGGGGCCCTACATTCACAGTTCGGTTGGTGGCAAGGAACGGGCCCAGGACCTGGGCACCAGGGGTCATGCCCTGGCCCCACCTGGCAGGAGCTGATTGTCATTCAGAGAAGCTCTAGGTGGGAGGGAGTGGTCCCTCCTCCACCCCCTCCGCTGGACCCAGAGGGCAGTAGAGGCCTTGGGAGGGTCTCGGGTTGACAAGGAGGGCTCTGTCCAGAGAGGTTTCCTGAGTGTTCTGGGAGCTTCTGTGTCAGCATGGGGTGGACCTCAAAGGCTGTCCACCCTAGAGTCCTCCCCTAGGCTGGTCTGCAGAGAAGCCACCACCTTGGCATGGAAACAGCTGCCCAAGCCGGCTGCCTTGATTCTCCATGAGGGGCTTCCGCTGGCACCAGCAGGCCGCTCCCTGGGCAACTCCCTCATGGGCATCCTTCTAAGCAATGGTTACTGGGTGCTGCCAGACCACTTGGGCCTTCTGGGGTCTTCCTTCCTCCTCTCATGGTGGTCTCGCCTTGCTCTCCATGACTCAGGGAAGAGCAAGGGGGTGGACCAGGGGACACAGGCTGTGGGTGCTGAGGATGGAGGAGGCCTGACAGGGACCTGACCCTGATTGGCAGGGTTGGCTGGCCCTTCAGCAGCCACTGTACTGCTTGGCGCAGCCATGGGCAGCTGAGGCTCATAATGAGATGGGATGAGAGTTATGCAGAAGCCCGGCCCGGGAGGAGGCCCCTTATCCATTTGTGGAGCTGCACAGTCCTCGCCTTCTGCAGGGACAGCTCGGCTGCATGGCTTGGAATTAGAACAAGAGGGGACAGGCTGACGGGTAAACCAGGGGAGGAGAGGCCTGAGCAGGGTCCACCACATAAGCACACAATCTGAAATTAGAAGGGCCTTTCTGCCTTGAGTCCAGGGGCCAGCTGTCTGTCTGTCTATCTGTTTCTGCTCTCTCTGCCCACTGGGGGAGATGCTGGTCACAGCCGGGAGAACAGGGAGGGTGACCTGGCCAGAACGGTGTCCCTGAATCTCCAAAGGGCCAGCAAGAGATGATGACCAGCCATTCTCCACGTCCACTGAACCCAGGAGAGGAGCGAGTTGGCCGAAACCGCAGTGGGCAAGATTGAGGTTAGATGGCAACAAGGAATTCCTGATGGTGAGGGGTCCTGAGCACTAGATCAGGGGCCAAGGGACAGGTGAAACTTCTTTACAGACCCTCCTCCGATTTCCTGCTTGGCCAGGCAGGCAGCCCACACACACTCTATGGTTCTCACTGAGACCCCACCCATATTTAGGAGGAGGAGGGGCTTTGCACCTCAGAGGTGCAGGGGAGTAACCCCCACTCCTCCTACAGGGTGTCCAGGATGGAGCTGCTTTTGGAGCTGGTCATACCTGCCCCATCACACCTGAGTAGACCAGTGGCCTCTAGGTCCCACCTCCCCAACCTCAGTATAGCTACTGAGAAGAGGTCCTTCCCAGGAAACTGTGGGGTTGACCCCTAGGGGAGGCTGAAGCCTCCACTTCCAGAATTTGAGGCTGCCTTTCTGAAAAGGGGGTAGGAGGGCTTTGGCTGGAAGAGTGTCGGGAGTAGGGAAAGGCTCTGTAGGTGCAAGCAGAGGTGAGTTGGGGGGTGGAGCATGGAGAGCAGCAGAGGCCTAGTGGGTGAGCGGGGTGTCCCCATTAGCGGAGTCCTGGGTAAAGAGTGGCTGAGCCTTCCCGGGGCGGAGGACGAGCCAGCCCCACCTGAAGGGCGGCAGGAAGTGGGAGGTGACGGGAAGGGGAGACGAGCGCGACCCCGGCGACAGGGCGCCCCCCGCCGGTCGGGCCTGGCAGGCGGAAGGGCGAGGCGGGTGCTGGCGCGCGCTGGCGCGGATGCAGGCGGGAAGCTGGGGCCGCGGGAGGCGCGCAACGGGCGCGTAAGGCTGTGCTGGGAGCTGTTCCAGTGTGGCCGACTGCAGGTTGGGGGCTGGAGTGAGGGTGGGAGGCCGCGCAGTGCCCCGCGCATCATTATCTGGCCCCGGCCCGGCCTTCCGCGACACTTGCCCGGCCTTTGGTTGCTGCGCGCTGAGTCTGGAGTTTCCCTCTGAGTCCTTTCTTGGGGCCCGCCGGGGAGGGGGTGCCTTCAGGCTCGGGCCGGGCCTGCGGGGCGCCCCGGGATGGAGGGCCCCCGGGCCGGGCCTGGTGCGATGGAGAAGGGCTCTCTTTTCGGGACAGGGACTGGCTTCGGGGGGACGCGCTGGGATTGCGCGCGGTGGAGGCTGGGAGACCCGGACTGCGAGGGGCCTGAGGCCTGGTGCTGGCTTGGGCTCGCCCGGGGCCATGGCCGCGTCCAGGGGGCTGTTTGGGGCGGAGGTCGGCGGCAGTGGCCGACCCTGGGGGCTTCTGCAGCTGGAGCCTGAGGGAGAAGGGGAGGACAGAAGGCAAGAGAAAAGAGGAGGGAGAAAAAAAAAAGACATTTTCAGAATCTCACAGCCCTAGAGTCCTGTATCCTGAGACCTGGCTGAGAACATGGCACAGGTGAATAAACTGAGGCCTATTGCTCCATCCTCTAGGGCAGGACCTGGGGGACTGCACACTCCCAGGCTGGTATGGGAAGAGCTTGCTGCAGGCTTTCTGTGACAGCTATTTCATCTTTCAAATTCTTGTGGATTTTACATTCTACTCCATAATATACCCATGTTCATATTAATATGAATAATGTTTTCTCCCAACTATTCTGGGCTCTATCCTTCGGCTTCAGATGCCCCATGGCACACCGGAGGTTGTGTGTGGGCCCCACTGTCCACCATCAACCTTTCCCAAACTGGCCTCCTTTCCCGAATTGGCACCCCTCCCCTCCAGGCATGCTCACTGTGTCCCCTCCCTTGACCCCAGGGACAGACCCGGAGCCTGAGTCAGAAGAGAGACTTAGTTGGGGAGGTGGTGAACCAGAGGTGTGGTTGAGGGTCCCTCCTGAATCTCCAACAGCCCCTGACCTCTGAGCAGCCCCTGCTGGTGGAGGCCTTCTGTGGCCACGCTCTGCCCACCGTGGGGCTGCCAGTGGTTTCTCACCTGCTGGTGATGGCTGTGTCAGGTGCTGGGGCCGAGCCATGGGGTCTGCCAGGGGGCTGCTGGGCCGGGGCAGGTGTGGGCATGCGGATGCTGATAGGGCGGGGGATCCGGCTTCGGGTGGTAGCTGCCCGCCCGGCCTTCCTGGGCACCGAGGGCTCCGAGGCGGGCGTGTCCTCCTCCGAGCCCGTGCCTGATAGCGTCTCAGAGGCGCGGCACTGCTCCTCACTGGAGGAGGATGAGGCCCCAGAGGCCAACCGCAGTAGCAGGCGGCCCTGCCTCTTCTCCATCACCAGCCGGGCCAGGTCCTGCTGTGGTCTCGCCCTCTTGCCCCACCGCTCTTTGGCCGACAGTGAACCCGAGGGCTCTGAGCCCGTGTCCTCCTCAGACAGCAGGACAGGTATGCGGCTCCTGGAGCAAGGGCCTGGCATGGCACGGTGGCTAGGGGTGATGGTGGCCAGTTTTGGGGGGCCTGGTTCCAGCGAGGATGCTGGGGCTGGCCCGTCGGCAAGGGATGGGCCATTGGGCAGTGAGTCCATGGCCATCTCCAAGGGGGTGACCCCAGGAGGGCCAGACAGGGCACAGCTCTCCAGCCCTGACTGGGCTATCCCATTCTCCAGGGGCACAGAGCTTCCCTCCTCTGCAGCCCTCCCGTCAGGGGGCACCTCCAGGCCCAGCTCACCCCCAGAGCTGAGCTCCTCAGACCGTGAGGCCTGTCCACCGGAAGACATGACGTTGAGGTGGGTTTTCTCTGCGATGTGCACAAAGGTCCTCTCGACTTTGGTGAAGGGTGAGGAGGTAACCACCACTCCCCCTGCCCCTGTGATGGCTGCCGTGGCCCCCGGCCCGGTCCCAGGCCCGGGGGGCTTGGGCTCAGACTTGAGAATGGAGGACAGGGTCCCTGGCTCAGACACATCCAGCTGGCTGCCAGCGGGCTGCGGCCGCTCATGCTGAGGAGTGAGAGCAGCCAGAGTGCCCAGGTCAGGGTCAGGGGCCAGGTCGGCAGTGACAGGCGACTTCTTCATGTCGCCAGGGGAGACGAGCACCAGCGTTTTGGAGCCCTCCTCAGGCTCCAGGTCCCCGTCAGCCATGGAGGCTCGGCCCCTGGACTCCTTCTGGTCGTCGGCCAGCAGCGTGGACGGCGCGCCCTCCTGGCTCCGGTCAGTGCTCCTCTCACTCCCTTCGCTGCTGGAGCCACTGTGAGGCCCCAGCGCGTCCCCCAGGGCTACCGCCTCCTCCTCCACCTCCTCCTCCTCGTTCTCCTCCTCCTCCTCTTCCTCCTCTTCTTCCTCCTCCTCCTCCTCCTCTTCCTCGTCTTCATCTTCATCCTCGTCCTCATCCTCTTCCTCCTTTCCATTAGCTTGAGGCTGAACAGGAGTCAGTGGGACCGTCGGGGTGGTGAGCAGCATGTGCGAGAAGCCCACCCTCCGGACCCTGTTGAGCAACCGAGCCCGTTCTCGGTAATCAGAGAGGTCTTTCTTGAAGTCCTGGTAGGGCAGGCTCAGGGGCACAGCTCGTGGGAGACCGTTCACCTCAAACGGGGGTGCCACGGAGAACACCTGCAAGGGGTACACACAGGGACCCGCTGAGGTCACCCACCCTTCCAGGCCCAAGAACTCTGGACTGCACCCACGAACTCAGGAGGCCCGTGTGCCCCAGTGTGCCCACAGTGTGCCCACAGTGTGCGCTCCATGAGGGTTGGCACTGGGTCTGTTTTGCTCATTGCTCTATCCCCAGGGCCTCGAATGGAGCTCAGTAAATCTCCGATGGATGAGCACGTCCATGCTCCAAGTCCCCTAAGTCCCAGGCCCTGATCTGGTGGCTTTTCTGTATCTCAATCTCCCATTTCCCTCACTCCTCTCCTCCCCACATGCATCCCGAAACCCAGAGCCCCTCTAGTTCAATCAATAGAATAAAATGACCATCAACCCGAAGAAGGCAGATCAACCCTCTTTTACACATGAGGAAACCAGGCCCAGAGAGGGGCCCTCACTGCCTGCTCACAGGCCACAGTTCCGTGTGGGGGGCAAGGCAAAGTTCAGGCTGGGCCACTGGAGCTCCAGGACCCTTCCTTCCCTTCTGCCTCCCCCTGGCCTGTCAGCCAGGAATTTTCCAGATCTCTGCAGGTGTTTTGAGTTCACACTTCCTCTAGGAATTCACAGCCAACCTGTGAAGAGCAATTTCTTTTCCTTCGATTAAGTTTTCCCCTTTGAAGCTTTGCACAGAGTCCTTGGCAATTTGACAGCCCGTTCTTGGTTTCCTGAGACTCCTGCCACCCCTCCCCGTAGCCTCCTTCCTTCCGGACTAGAAAGGCCTGGCCACTTTGTCAGGGCCTCAGCTGCTGCGCCTTGTCCAGCTCTACCCTGCCAGTCAGCGCGCATCCCCAGGCGCCCACAGTGTCTCAGGCCCCATCCGGGTGACGAGGCTTTGCTCCAGGTGTCATGGCGCTAACACTTGTTAGCCTTTTTGAACGCACTGGGCCTCCACCTTCCTAAACACAGCCCATCCAGACCAGGAGCCCTGGAGGGACCCTGACACCTCCAACACCTTCAGGCGCCATCTGGACTCTCAGGGAGTCCTGCCAAGTGTCCTCTTGGACACCTGTGTCTGCTGCCCAAGCCCCATGGGTACGGCCCTGTCGTGCCTGGTAGATCCCCAGCCAGTGGCCTGTTTTCCCCATCCCACACTGCCTCATCCACCCATCCCATAGCTGCCTGAGAGAATCTTCCGGAAACTTAAATCTAATCCCATTTTTCTCTGCTTCAAACCTACAGAAACCTCCCCTGACCCCCACAGTCCTCAGGAGACAGTTCCAATCCTTGGCTTGGTGCAAGAGCAACCTCATGCCCCACCCCGCCCCACCCCACCCACAGTCTGGCTCCTCCTGCTCCAAACGCCCTTCCAGCAGCACCCTCTGCTCCCTTGCCCCACACCCCAGCTGTTCAATTCGGCCAGTAGCCGTCTAAATGCATCACACATCTCACACTTCTGGGTCTTTTCCTAGGCAGTTTCCTCTGCCCAGGACCCTTTTCACCCCTTCCACTCACATGAAAAATTCCCATTCTTCTTCCAGGACCCAGCTCAAATATCTCCTCTTCCAAAAAGCCTTCTTGTCTGCCCACCAAACAGACTTCATCACCCTCCTTTATGCTTGTTTTCCCACACCCTTCCACCAGAGAAGCTTCCACCCTGTAGTCCACACGCAGTGTTTACATGGTTCTCTTTCCTCGTAAACACTAAGCCCCTTGAGGGTTTTCATTTCTTCATTCACTCATTCATTCAAGAAGTCCTGAATCTGTGGGTCCAGTGTCAGAGAAGACGGACATGGCCCTTACGTTCATGGAGTGTGCACTCTCTGTACTGGAGCTAAAACGGGGACAAGGCGCAAATTCGGTCACACAAGCAATGGGTCTGGCATGTGGCAGTTTTTACATAAATGTTAGCTCCCTCCCACCCCACTCCTACTCTGGTTTGGAGATCATTGCCTCTCTTCCCGCCCCTGAAAACACCCAGACGCCACACCCATGAGGCACGGGGTTGTGGGGAAAGGAGGGATTCTGCTAGCTGAGGTCTCTGTGCAAACAGCCCAAAGGCTGATGGAAGGGGAAGGCAGGAATCCCCAAAGCCAGGGATCTGCCCTCGGCTGTCTGTGACTTCTCCCATCCCCAGCTGCCATCTTCCTCAAGATCAAACCACTGGGTGAGGAAGTAATGGACAAGGGTTGGGGGTGTGAGTGATGCAAGACAGGGCAGCATCAGACCCTAGATGGGACCTCAGCACACTCCGTCTGAGCCGGGCAGGAAGCTTCCTTAGAGCATTGTCCCCTTTGTATCCTGCCTAGGGGTCCCCAGCAATTGTTTCCTTTTTCTGCACCATTCTCTTCTTCATTTACCCGTTACGCAAACATTAGGCCCTGTTTCCGTGCCAGGCCTTGCGCTGGGGCCCTTTGCTAGGTTTAGTTACCAACATCAAGGATAGAGAAGATGACCGGGCAGAGGTGGACAGGGGTGCTGCAAGCTCCGGTGTTTGTGGGATCCATGGAGCAGGTGCCGTCACTGAGAGCCAGGGGCAGGCAGACAGATGGAGAGGTCTGATCAGGTCTCCCAGAGCCCAGCTCAGGGCTCACCCACCCAGCACGACACATCCTGCCTGGCAGGGATACCCTTCACTGCCACCAGGCACCCTTTCTCAGCAGAACCTCTCCCCGTTTCCCTGCCCCATCTCTGACACTTCGGGCATCCCTGGCAGAACCACCTTTTCCTCTGGCCAGGTCCTAGATCTCTCTGAAAAAGCCCCATCCCTAGGATGGGGCCACCTCTCACAGTGCCTGAATTAGATGGTCACAGCTGGAACCCTCTCCATCTCAAAGCCCTCCCCCTCTATTACATGGGAGGGAGGGGGAATGAGAACTGAAACTCAGGCATTGGTGATAATATCAGATGGGAAAACAGGCCTGGAAAGAGACATTGGCATGCCCAAGTCACAAAGCCTGTCAGCCAGGCTGGACCAGAATTCTTTCCATTGCCTCACTGGCCTCCCACCCTCCCAAGCAGGGAAACCTAGGTACTCTGCCCTTGAGCAGGGAGAGCTGTGGACCTCCCAGTGGGGAGAGTTGTCCTAAGGATCACCGCCAAGCCCACCTCCACCTGGGCATGCTGGATTTTCTGTTTTAAGATCCCTCTGCCCCACCCCATCTGGCTGCATGTGGGCCGCTCCTGGATGCCTGAGCCCAGGAAGCATTCATCCATCCATTCACCCATGCAATCCAGCGCTCACTTACTCGGCCAGTGATCACTAGGCAGCTTCTGTGTGCACAGCACCGGAGGCTGAGGACACAGTGAGAGGGGGACAGCAGTGACAACCGCCCCCCATTCCAGCTCAGAAGGAAGCGAGAGTGCTGGGTGTTGGCAGGGGACGTGGGGGTCGGAACCTCACACGTTCCTCTCCCTTCCCAGGGCAGCGACCTTATATGATTCAATTTTGCTTATTGTGGCCCTCTAGCCTGGTTTTGCACAGCGTTATTTGGGGTTGCTTCTTAAAAATACAGAGTGCTACCCCCGAGATTCTGTAAATCAGGAATGAGGCCCAGAAATCTGTCTGTTTAAAGCTCCCTGGTGATTCTGCTAGAGTTTGGCAAAAGGCAGATGTCATACGGGTAAATCGTGGAAGGGGAGGCAGGCAGGTAGAGCTGAGACACTCAGAGCGAAGGCCCTTGCCCACTCCCTGCCTGGACTGAGCCCAGACCAGGGGGCTGTGGCCTCATGAGCATCAGAACTCAGCCCAAGTCCGTGTTTTCTCCAGTTAGCAGGAAAAGTGAAGGGAGTGGATGGACCTGGCTTCCACCTTCCCCCACCACCAACAAAACTGGGCTCTCTTCAGCCGTGACTTCTCCGACACCGACACTGGGGACCGACTACCCCACACACCCCTAGCCCCACACAGGGGGTGGGGCATAGAGCAGCTCCCCTGCCTGGGCCACGCCCAGACACTGCGCATCGAGTGTCAGCACACAGGTCCCAAGGTCGAAGAAGGGGGGCTGCTGGGTGACAAAAGCAGGAGAGTGAGCCCTGATGCCCACCCTTCCCCCACTGGGTAGGCATGGGGAGAGCTCCGTGCCCCGTCTTTCCTCAGCAGCCACCAGGTACACACCTCCCATCGCCCCTCTCTCCCAGGGGAAACTACCCCTTGCCTTAATTGCCCAGCCTGAAAACTGGAGAGGAGTGAAGTGTAGCCTCCTTTGCCCACCGCCGCCCTTCCCAGATTCTGTACGTGTCTGTCTGTTTGGGTCTCTGCTCCCAAACCGCATCTGCCAAGCCAAGAGCCTCACCTCTGTTCCTCCACCCCACACCCAGGAGTGGCACCCACCCCAGACTCGCTGGCCAGTGACAGTCCTCTGGGTGGAAGGGGTCAGATGACGTGAGGAGGTGTTGCCTACCCTAGACCTAGAGAGACCTTCACACTCGATCCCACGGTCTCACTGTCCTCACCCCACTCCTGCCTGCCTCCGACAAGGTGAGGGCAGCCTGGGGGCATTCTAACTGCTCTGGAGGTCCAGAAATGCAGCTGTGCCTTGTCCTTTTGCCCCCACATTCGCTCCGGGCCCCACGGAGAGAGGTGGTTTCCTCTCTTGGCACCGTGGTGGCAGGCCTGCAAGGGTGGGGTGGGGATCTGGGAGGAGGGGGAGAGCCCGCCCCCTCTGCAGTCTCAGAAGGCTGTGCAACCCTCTCCTCTGTGTCCCCACGCTCTCATTGACCTAGATCTCCCCCAACCCACATGCGGCCCTTGCACCCCCACTCTCACTGATCTCCCTCAGCAGACCCTTCTCCCAGCCAGAGCTACCTCAGATATTCCACGAGAGCAGAGGGGCAGGGAAAGGGTCCTGTGGCCTCCTCACCCAGCTCTCTGGGAACCTAGCTCCCCGCCCCACCTCTCCCATGGATTCCACAGTCGGATCCATACAGAAACAGGCAGGGGGCCCACACTTCTTCCCCTGGCTTTGGCAAATTGGCAAGCTGGTAAGTTTGGAGTTGGGGCCCAGGGACCAGAGTCAAGCCCCAAGCCCCTCCTCCAGGTGAAAGGAGACAGCCGGAAGGGAGAGAGTTGCTCAAGCCCAAACAGGCCGAAACCTCCTGGGGACCCCTGCCCCGCCTCCTCAGCTCTGGCCTCAGCTGTCCCACGGGCTGCGGCTGGATCCACTGATTTGGAATTGGGTCCCACCCCATCCTTGGGTCAGCAAAAGATTAGCCCCTACCCTCTGCCCAACTGGGGCACTCCAGAGTTAGTGCCTGCGGGCGGGGTGGGTTAGGAGGGAGGTGGGTGAAAGAAAGCAGGCAAAGCCCAGGTTCCTGGAAGGCGTCTTTTAATCAGAATTTGGTAGTACACAAGCTCTCCGGATTGTCTGCATTAACATACAGGGACTTAAAAAGGCACAAGATCCCTCGCACAGCGACGCGCGTGACGGCGGGGCGCCCCCATCCCCGCCCGTGCTCGACTGTGTGCGCGTGGGTGCGTGTCCGTGTCCCACCCCCGTGGCGGCGCCGCGCGTGTGCGTGTCGGTTTCAAGTGTTGGATTTGTACAGTACTCGCAGTCTAAGGGCGGGGCTCAGTGCATGCTCTTCAACCCGGGCCCGGGGCCCCGACGCCGCTGTGTAGCCTGAGGACGCACCCCGGAGAGAGAAGGTGGGGGTGTGGGGAAGCGTCCCATCTTCGTGTGTGTGGTTTTGAGTTCTTCGTGCATGCTTACGCTGGCCGTCAGGGAATAGTGCAAGCTTATAATACAGTATTATTGCAGTACAAAACGGGAGCGGGGACTTATGATGGGAGGGGGAGGCTCAGGAACAAACCGACTGGGATTCGGGAGGGTCCTCTTGCCAACCCCCTTCCCATCCCTCGCTCCCCTCTCCACCGTGATTAGGGAGCGTCTCCTGACGCTGGGAGAGGGTTCCTTGGGTCCTCGGAGAGGAGGGTCTCAGCTGGGCCCCGGAGTGAGATCCCCGTCCCACGAGTCCCACCTCTTGGGGGCAGGAGTCGGCCCTCTCCCGCTGATCCTGTCAGCCAGAAGGGCCGCAAACCCCGCCTCCTCCCCATGGAAGCCCCTCTGAGTGAGGGGAGGGGTCGACGGAGCAAGTGCAAAGGAAGCAGATGTTGGTCCCTGAGTTTTATTTTCGGGGGTGGGGAAGGAGAAGAGCCGGAAGTGGGGGGCAAGTTTGGGGTCTCCCCTAGGGCCCTCAGTGATGGAGTGGGGTGGGGCAAGAGACACGGACGCTGGGGATGGGCAAAAGGGAGTGTTGGGTGGCTCTGAGAGACCTGGGCTCAAATCTTGGCTCCCCCCTCAACTCTGGGCTCTTTGGCATCCAATTGCAAGGCCAATTATTTGGGGGTGGGGGACAGCTGTGTGGGCGGTGAGGTAACTGGAATCAAAGGTGGGGCTACGGGGGCTCTCGGAGCCCGGAAAATGGGCCAGCTCCCCACCCCCCAGCCCTTCGTCTGCACCCCCGACCTGGAAGCACTGGGGGACGAGCCCCACTCCAGCCCCTGCCCCTCCCCGGGGCCAGGGGCCCAGAGGTCACGAGCCGGCGGAGAAGCAAACGTGGACTGAGCGCAACGCAGGGCGCAGGGGGTGCTAACCCAAGTGGAGTAATTAGCAGCAGGCAGCTCGGCGGATGGGGGACGGAGGGCAGGGGTTGAAGTCCCTTGGGGTCGCACACGGAGACGGAGCGACCGGGACGGAAGCTCTGGGGACAGGTGGGACGGGGACCGGAGGCCGGGCGATTCCCTGGTCACGCCAGTAGCAGCTAGTTAAAAAGACGGGACGTACATTCGTGGTGCGACAGCGGCACGGGCAGGGGCGTGATACGGGCGGGTCCCGGGGACAGGGACAGAGTGCAAAGTGATGGTTGGGGTCCCCTTACGCTTAGAAACCTGCGAGAGGTGCCGGGAAACGCAGTCCCTGTGCTCTCCCTGGCTGGGGGCCTGCTCGTTTGCTGTCCGGAGAGTGGCGTGTGCGCACGGCTACTCAGTGTGTGCCTGTGATGTCTGTGTGTGTGAGTCCGTGTGTGTGCGCCAGTTAGTACGGCAAAGTGAACCCCACCTGCGTGCCCTCCCCCAGCCTATGCAGGTAGAAAAGAGGGTACGTGGGGGAACTGACGGCGGAACCAAGTGCAAGAAGAGGTCTAGGAAGGTTCCCATACTCCTTTGGGTTTCATTGCCCCTCCTCCCCCACTGCTGCCGCTTCTCAACTCCTCACTTAGCCGAGGGGGCCGCTCTGCCTCAGGGTCTCCCTAGGCTGGGGAGCCCAATGGGTGGGGTGGGGGACCATTGGGGATATTTGAGGGATGTGTCCTCAGGCTGGGAGCCTCTCCCTTAGGGAGAAGGATGCTTTAAAATTTTCAGAGGCTGACCCACCAGTCCCAGGGGCACCTCTGTTCCTAATAGGAATAGTGTGAACTTTGGAGACATGCCCCCAACTTAAGGAGACAGATTTGCCACACTCCTTGATACCAAGATCTGCCATGGGGGTGGGCTGATTCCTGCCCTTTGGGTTGGGATCTCAGTGGAATTGGGGGAGGCAGGGTGGGGTTCAGGTCCTCCTTAGGGGTCTATGCTTCCACCCCTTGGTGCTGATCAGCCCAAGGATGGTGACGGGGGTGGGGGGGGGGTGTGGGGGGCAGCATCCTCCGTGCTCCTGCAGCCGTGGTGCCCACAGCCTTCTTAAGTATGGCCCCCTCCCCTGGCCACCCAGCACAGACATACTGACAGTTCCTTCTGCTCACCCACTAGCCAAGACTCCCCTCCCCCACTGCCTGGCAGACAGCACTGCCCCTCCCCAGAAAAAGGGACCTAGGCAGGGCACAGGAGAGAAATAGTCAAGGAGGGTCCAGGGACCCTCCACAAAGAGGACGCCTGGTTTTTCCTGGGATTGGAGAGTCCTGCCCCCCAGCCCGGGGAAGTAAGGGTTAATGTGCTAGCATGGTTCAGAGATGCCATCCTCTCCCACCTGGGCAGCTTTAGGCTCATTTTCCCCAAAACTGGAAATGCAAAGGGACACTGTTATGTTCTGGATGCTAGTGGTTGGGAGAGTGGTGAGTGGTTATTGCTGTGACCCAAGCTGCCTTGAGTGTGTGGGGGTACCCATTCATCATGGAGATTTTAACAGAGCATTTCTTACTGACTCAGAGTTCTGTCCCACAGAGAAAATACTGCTTCTATGAGGAGGGCCCCACTCTCCACAAACAAGCCCACTGGCCCACACACACGTTCATGCACACACAACACATATGCACCGCACACACCACACATCCCTACTGGCAGGGAGCCGTCTCCTCTAAGAAGCCCACCTGGTTTGAGGAAGAACACTGTCCCCCTTTGAAAGCTGCAGCCTTGGACTGAAGGGGGCGGACAGTGCCCGGGTTCACAGAGGTTGCAAACTGAGTGTGGGTCTTTGCCTGTAAACCGGTTTTGTCTGGCTCACACAGTGGTTTTTCTTTAAAAAGTCGGGTTTAAAAAACTAGATGCCAATAATTAAAAATTGGGAGATTTCACATAAAAATTGGAGACTTCAGCAACAATCGGCTGAGCAGAGGATGGTTGGGGGGGCACTTGCCTGTTTACTGCAGTCCCCGAATCTGCCCACTCCCTGACACTTTTGTCTTGACCGGTGAGTGGGTGACACTCAGCCCAAATTCCCATGGCCAGTGCTTACCAGCTTCTGTCTCTGCCCTGTCTGTGAGCCCGACCCCAGGGTGCCCCCGAGACCCCTGAGGTCAGGGTTTTGAGCATCTGCTTTCTCCCTGTGACTCTTACTCTCTTCCTCAGCCACCGGATCCCCAGGGCTGCCCTGGGTGCACGCCGTGGCGTGACGTCTCTGGGGAGACAGGCTCTGCCATTCCAGCCAGCCCCGGCACTCGGAGCGACCCCACCTGGACCCCACCCGAGTCTGGCTCACAGACAACTGACTCCCTTCTCACTAGAGGGGCAGCGGGGGCTGGCCGGGCAGGACAGTAACACACCAGCACACAGACCGAAAAACTTCGAAACGCCTATCAAACAAGACCTCAGTTATTCGGCATTGGCAGGGGTTTTCAAAAAATATTTTTTTGTAAATTAAATATTCTAATTAATCCATTAAATGCAGATGATACTGGGATTTACCTCATAGGCCAGCAATTTTCAACCTTTTTCATCTCATGGCACATATAAACTAATTAATAAAACTCTGCAGCACACTGAAATATATGTTTTTGCCCATCTGACAAAAAAAATAGGTATAATTTTGACTCATCACACCAGACAGCTACTGTTGTGTTGGCTGTTGTCATTTTTTTTGTTTGACAGTCTAAGGGAAAAGAGGTGCGTACCCCTGACTAAATAGTCAGGTACTGCATGTTTTAAAAATCACTGTCATGGGCTATTGTGAGGGTTAAATTAGTTAATTCGTAAAGTGCTTAGACCACTGCCTGACACATAATAAGCACCGGATGCCAGTGACTGTTAAATAAAATAAAAGACAAATAATTGGAAGCCACTCCTGTGTGCTGGGAATCCTGTACACAGGACAAGAACGCTGTTCTCAAAGCACACACAGGGTACCGGCCCTTTGCAAAGCTGGCCTGGGAAGGCCGTGCGCTGTCCCCACGCCGGGCTCAGCTCTCCTCTGCGGGAAAACCTTCTGACAAAAAGAGCCTGACAACAGAGCAGGCTCACAGCTGCCCCGCCTGCCCAGGGCCTGGAGACAGGCCCCTCAACTCCAAACCAGGAGCTCTAACAGGCCTCCCGTGAACTTGATCCAACACATGTGCCTTCAAACGGCCTTAGCTGTTTCCAAAAGTCAAAGCCACCCTCAAAGATAATAATATTATCAAGATCGTCTCCAGTTAGCTCAGAGCTTTATGGCTTATAAGACACTCTCTTCTACCAGAGAGGGCATGAAAGAGTGTCCCTCAGAGGACAAATGTTTTGAATTGTGATCTTATTTAAAGCACACACCCTCTCCCACAGGGATCAGTTCCGGTGCGAGAGTGTGTGTGTGAATTCAGCCACCTTTGGAATGGAGTCCTCTGCCTCCAAAGGCTTTGGAAACAGTGATATGCATTTAATGCTGAAACAAGGCTGCAGGTAGTGCCATCATCTCTGAAAAGTCACAAGGCACTTGGGATCTTAGAGTACCCCAGGGTTCTGGTCACTGAGTGGGAGCTGTGTGCAGGGTCAGGTGGTGGAACCCTCTAGAAGGGAGTGCCGGACTAGAGAATGCTTGGTCTCATCTACCCCAGAGGGCAGGGCGCCTGGCCCCCACTGCTGCTGACCTTTGGAGTGGCTGGCGGACAGACTTCCGCTCACTCTGCTCCCTGCTGCTAGCTGGGGAGCATGGGAAGAGGGCCAAAGGGTGGGGGGCAGCGCCGGAAGGTGGAAGTGGGGCTACTACTCATCCACCCCCTCACTTTTGTGCTTTGTGTTTTCTGTTCCTTCTTGAGAAAGTTCTACACTGACCCCTCCTCTACTTTTGGCCACTCAAAACAGCCCGGAGGCGCGGTCCAAAGTGAGCAGCCAGAACCGGGGTGGGGCGGGGACATACTTCATTCCTAGATGGAGAAGGTGCTCCTGGGACACCCTCTGGGTCGGGGGACATGGAGAAAGGAGTTAGGTGGGTGTGTGCGTAGCTCATGTGGATGAGCCACATACCACAGTGCTGGCCATCAGTGAGATGCCCACCCACGTATGGTACCCCCAGGTTAGAATAAGGCCCCCGAGCCTCTACTCCAACCAGAGGTAGCTGGGGAGCTGCAGAGAGTTGAGCTGAGAGGGAAGCAGAGGTCAAGGGGAGAAGGGGGTAGAGAGAGGAGCCAGGATGAAAGTCGGTACATAGGAACCTATCAAGGACTGCTCAAATATCTTTCTGACTACCTAACACACACATGTGCACACTCATACACACTCACACGCAACTGTGTGGTGCACGGCCTAAGTAACCACCCAGGCAGCCCTGCCACCGGCGGCCGCACCACAACACACAGTTTGCAAACCTTCGGGCCTCCTCCCTGCCTCCCCCCTCACACAGGCACTGCCCTCCCTGGTGCCCCCGTCACCTCTGCCTCATTACCTCGGGGAGGGGGGTGCTGGCTGATGTGGGCAAGAATGGGGGGAGGGAACCTTGGGGTTCCCTGCAGTGACAGGGGAGGGGCTGAGAAATGGGCAGAAAGGGCAAAGCGATCTGGCAGCCCCCCCATCCCCAGATCCCCATCTGATCTGCCTCCCCCTGTGCCCTGACTATTCTCCACAGTCCCTTGGGACCAGCCAGCTTGGCTGAGCACCTACAGGAGGGAGTTGCCCCCTGAGAGGGGCAGTGGTGGGGCAGTGGTGGGATTTGTCCTGAGCGCAGGAATTCTTGACAACCACCTTCTCTGCCACTGCTTCTAGCCTGGGTCCCCTCACCCCTGTGCCCTTGGAGGGGCAGACCCCAGGCTCCCATTCATCCGCCCTCAGCTCCCAAGGAGCTGGGCCAGGCAACCAGTCCCACCCGTGAGCGACGGCACACGCGCCTTGGGGTAGGGCCATCCTGCAGCGGGCTGCGCTCCAGACCTCCCACTGCGAGGCCTGGGAGGCAGGTCTCTGTCCTCTGTGTCAGAGGCCTATGAAAGGCTCGTGGGCCCCGGGCTGCTTCCCGCACATCACGGAGTGTAGAGGCACCCCCCACCAAACCCCAAACCTGACTGGCTAGGCCCCATCTCCTACCTGGCCTCACACAGATACACAGGCATTCTCACCCTGCTGAGTGGGGGCCCAGCTCTGCCAACCGCTCAGGGATGGACCAGGCCCAGCCATGCCAAGAGATCACAGATTAAACAGGATAAACCCCATGCGAGACTGACTCTGACCCAGCGCACCCCAGCTCCCTGACCTTGGCATCTACTGGACTCTAGAGTCACTGGCGGCTCCAGCCAAGGGTCCCTGCCCTATCCCTGAAGCTGCACCGACAGCACCACCCCCTCCTGTGCCATCTGGCTGGCACAGAGCAAAGGGAGAGGATGAGAGTGGGGGTGTTACAGTACCTTGGGCCGACGTAATGGGTGCTGTATTGCATGGTGGGGTGGATGGGGTGTGTGTGTGTGTGATTATTGCCTCCTGGGAAGGAACCATGGTCTCTGCCTACTCCCCACCCCACTACCTGCCCCCTCCAGTGGGGGGAGGGCAGCCTAGGTCTTGTGGGTAAAGCGGGCCCACACCTGCTGCAGCTGGGACCGCGAGATGCGGAGCACCGAGGGCATGAGTCTGTGGTTGCCGGCGGCGAGGGGCGCGTGGCGCCGGTGGGGCGCCCGCACGGGGCTGCTCTCCGCCGAGCGGCTGCGCTGAATGAGGGAACCGGAGGAGCCCGAGGAGCCGCCGCCGCCGGGGTGAGGGTAATGCTCGGTCTCCAGCGTGGAGGAGGAGAACACGGAGGACGCCAGTCGTCGCAGGGGGCTGTACCGCGGGAGGGAGTGCCCCGAGAGTCTGTCCTCCTCCAACTGAAAGAGACCAAGAGAGTGGAGGGAAAAGAGGCGTCAGGCACAGACTGGACAGCTCTGTCTCGGGGACCACCCACCGCGCACAGCCCCTGCATCGACAGCGACCCGGGGCGGGGGGCAGGGTGGAAGGGGATGCAGACCACCATCCTGCCTCGGAACCTAGGCTCTGGCCTCTAATGTCCATGCCCCCCTCCTCCTCCTCTCTGGCGCTTCTCACCCTGTGGTCTCCTGCAGAGGCCTGGGTCTCTCCCCTCCTGCGGGAATCTGTCCTGGCTTAGCTGCGCCTAGCTCAGAGTCCATGCTCTCTGGGCTGGGGAATCCCAGCTCTGCAGTCGTTACTGCCCTGTGGCAGCTGTGCCGGTCCTGTCTCCCCAGCGCCCCGTGTCCTCATGAGCTCTAGAGAGCACAGCCTCCTCTGTCTTGGCACCCCCACTCCGTCGCAGGGGCGCGTCAGGGTTTCAGCGACAACTACCACAAGGGTAGGGTTCTGGAGCCCAGCTGCCCCTGGCTGCATCCCAGCGCCACCACTCACTACCAGGGAGCCCTCGAGCAGGTCGCTCCCTTCAGCTCTCCGTGCCTCAGCGCCCTCCAGGAAATGACCAAGACCAGCTCCCACCTCACAGGGTGGCTTCGAGGGCCGGACGTTAGATGTGCAGAGCGCTTAGACCGGCACCTGCAGGCAGTAGCTGCTGTGTCCTGGAAGCTGCTTTCTTACCCTTTAACTCACTCCTAAGAATGAAGGAAGGGGCGCAGCCTGGCAAGAGGCGGAGCAAGTAGAAATCGTTTCCCCAAAGTGACTTTTTCCCTGTCCTCTCCAAGGCCAACCCACAAGGCGACTGTGGCAGGAGCTTGGGCACCTTCCTGCTGTCAGGAAGAACCCTGACTTGTGCCCTCCTGCCCTCGTGTCCTCAGCGGGAAGAGGGACAATGGGACTGCATGTCCCAGGCCTGTGGGGACGGAAATGGTGGCTTGAGTGTCACTGGGCTTTTCCCATCCTGACCCCTAGCTCTTCCTGGGAGGCCAGTTTAAATAGCTTTTTGGGGGAAAGGGTGGGGGGCGTGAGGACTGGCTGTGCCAGCTGCTGGGGGCCTGAAGGAGGATGGACACTCCGCTCCAGTGTCCCCTTGCTGATGTCAAGTGGGAGCACAGGGACCCACACGGAGAGCCCAGCAGAGAGAGGAGGAGAGAGTACTGTGGGAAGGCTGTCTTGGTCCTCCCCCGGCTTTTCCATCCGGCTTCTTTGTGGCCACAGCCAGGATCTTTCTGAGCGGGGCCTGTCTGCACTGAGGGTGAGGGATTGAAGGCCCACCTCAAGTCACCAAGGGACAGAAGCACCCACAGTCGCCACAGCCCCTCTCACGCACAGGTGGGCAGCTCGAACTGCACAGCCCAGCCAGAGCCTGGTCGGCGCCGGGCGGGTTTAGTCTCAGCGTGCTCTGTCCAGATTGCACCTTGGGGAGACCACACCAGCCTCCAGGGCGGTCTCCCTGTTCCTAACAAAGGAGAGCTCTCTGCTCTCTCCCCCGAGGCCCTCAATCACGAACCTCCACGTCCACACTGCGCATTTCCACCCGCCCTTCTTGACTGTGAGCTCCGAGGGAGCAGAACTGGAAGCCTTGTCTGTCTTTGTCCCCCAGCCCCTAGCGTGCTGCCTGGCCCTTGGCAGGGAAATGTCCTCGCGGCCACCAGCAGTGTCCATGTGCTCCGGGAATGCTGACCTGCTCTGTTGCCAGCCAGAGGTGACCCGGCACACGTCCACCTCCCAACTACACACTGTCTGACGCTCTCCCCCCGGCCCTAGCTCTCCCAGCCACTTCCAGTTTGCGCCTCGACTTTCCAGAGAAGAACACGAGGTGCGTGTAAAGAAAAACACTTAAAGTATAATGGCAGGCACGCCAAAGAACTACCAGTACGCCTGGCTCTAGACTTGTGTCTGGTTCCACATTCTCCCATTCCCGCTCGTGGTGCGGTGGGTGACAGAGTTACAGGCGCCCAGATCCTTCAGGACAGCCGTTACAAGGAAGTTCACACATCAGACTCCGAGGAGCCCGAGCAGGTCTAGGAGGGATCCCTTGCAGAGAGGTGGCAGGGCGGGGAGTCCCCACGGAGACTTCCTGCTTGCCTTGCGCCCTTTAATGTAGTCATGGGGTGAGCGGGGAAGGGAATCGCACACACTGATTTCAGCGTGCAGCTAGGTCTGGAGCCCCCACACAGACCAGCTTAGGACTCCTGCCAGACCAAAGGACAAAGGGAGCGCTGGCTGGTGTGGCTCAGTGGATTGCATGCCGGCCTGCAAACCAAAACGATGCCAGCTCAACTCCCGATCAGGGCACATGCCTGGGTTGTGGGCCAGGTCCTCAGTCAGAACAGCTGATTGATGTTTCTCTCCCTCTTTTTTCCCTCCCTTCCCCTCTCTCTAAAAACAAATAAATAAAATATTTTTTAAAAAGACTGTCTGTATGTTTTTCAAAAAGAAGGAAAAAATATGCCAGTCCATTTTTCCCTCTTCCCCTCCACTTGACCAAGGCAGGTCTCTGTTCCCTGACAGCCGCACTGGAGTACTTGGCTAAGCATGCCACGCCCCTGTACTCACATGCAAACACACACAGAGGCCACCATGCACACTGACATGCCCACAGGCACACCTGTTGACATGACCCAGCCGAGTGAACACACGTGCATGCATGCAAAACACACACGCGTGTGCACACACGTACACACACCAGTCTGATTCTTTGATCCCCCATAAGCCACCCTCTCGCTCACACCTGTGACTTGCTCCTTTCCTAAACGTGAAGGCCTAGACCGAGTGGCCCAGAGGACAACCCTGGAGTCAAGTGCCTGGATTCTAAGCCTGGCTCTGCTACTTACCAGCTGGTGACCCTGGGCTAAAGACTTAGCTCCTCTAAGCCTCTGCTTCTTTATCTTTTAAGTGGGGGTGCCCATTCACAGTGTGGGTGCGGAGAATATACATGCAAGTAGGAAAGTGCTCAGAGTGGTGACAGCTGCCATTACTTTCGTTAGAATTATTACGGGGATTGTTATTCGCCTTCTAGCATTGACATTCCAGGCTTCTGTGGTTCTCTACACACTTGCAGACCACAGCAAACTTCACACGGACTCACTGCCCCGTGCCCCGACACGCATGGGCGCACACATGGACACACCCACACACTGGTGCGCACTCCGGCACGGGCTGACACAGAAATGCGTGCACACAGTTGTAGAATGCTGACCAACCTCACTTCTGCCAGAAAACCAACACCTACAACCCCTGACACCCCCTCCAGACACACTTGTCATCGCTCACAGAGACGGGCAGTGCCTGCCCATGTCACAAGCAGAAACTGGCTCAGCACTAACTGACTGTACAATAGGCCTGTGTCTGCACTCCCAAATCTCTCTCCTCACCCCCTTGGACAGAGCACCCCAATGTGAGGATGACTCCAAGGACCACAAGCTCTGCTCCCTCACTCTGAGGCCCAACTGGCATAGTCACCAGAGCCAGAGCCTGGGCCTCCTGCCTTTAATTCTGGGCTTCCTCTCTGCCCCACGCCACCACTGTCTGGCTCCTTCCCAGAATCTGCACTTCCTGGGGGCACCACCTGTTGTGCATATGATTTCTGATGCCTCGGGTACCCAGCCCAGAGTAGATGCTCAGTAGGTGGAGAGTGAATAAATGAGTGAGGGAACGAGTGAATGAATGAGAGGGCAGTGGGGAGCCCCAGACAGATCTTGCTCCTACTGCTCCCCCAGGAGAGCAGTAGGTCCTGGGGGAACAATGTTTGGGTCAGTAACACAGTCCTGCTAGCCCACACCCTGTCCCAGCCGAGTCTCCAGCTCAGGCTGGCTTGGACCTCTGGGGATAAGGCCCCATGGTATCCCCTTTTTGAGCCACCAATTTTCCAGAATCCAGGGCAAGGCCAGGATGCACACATCTCAGGATCTCAACTCAGAGGTCCTCTCTTCTAGACACAGGTGTGGGGCCTGAATACAGTCCCGCCTGGAGCTGCCCTTCTCCAGGGCAGCTGCATGCTCCCAGACTGGGCCCCCAACCCGAGCACACTGCACATCTGGCCCTGGCCCTGCACCTCGACGTCTTCCAGAGCCACCTGGGGGCTCGCTCATCTCCATTGTGGCACAATAAAGTAAACACAGCACAGCCCCTGAGCCCTCCAGCATCCCCTTCTGGACTCTCCCCAATCCCTCTGAGAGAACATGGGCCCCATTTGGCACCATTCAGGGTAAGAGTCGGTGCCACTTCCTGGGTCAGACAGAGATTACCCCACTTCCCTACACAGAGAAGCCAGGCCAGGCCAGTAGCCTTCTGCCTATTCTGACATCCCATCCTTGCCAGGGAAAGTAACCAAAATACCATGACACATGCTGCAGATCCTCAGCTTGACATTCACAGTCAGGCCACCATCTGGCACCCCTCCAGCCCCTGTCCTTCCAGCCTTGTCCTTCAGCCCTCCCATACAAGAAAGGTCCACGGCAGCCTAACAGGTCCTCCCAGGGCCCCCAATGTGCCCATCCCTGAGCCCAGCCTAGGACCCCTCTGGCCCTGGCTCCGTTTCTCCCCATCACTGTCTGTCCGCCCTGGCTGTCAGGGTTCCCCTCCCGCCTGGAGCCTATCGAACCCACAGGAAACTCCCCTGACCCTCCCTGCTGCCTTCATCCCCTTAAGTCACCCCTTCCCTGGTTGCTGGGACCCCTCTCCCCGGGTGCTCCTCCTATGATTTGGCCCCTCTTTCTCAGTTTCTCAAGGGCTCCTTTTTCTCTACTCTCCAAAAGTGAGTGTTTCCTGGTTCTGCCCTCACTCTTGACTCTCCCCACCCTACACAGTTGTCTGGGGTGACATCACCCAATTCTGCAGCTTCCATGGCTCCCAAATCCACATCTACAGCTGAAGCCTCTCCTGAGCGCTGAGGCCTTGATGTGAACATCCCACAGTATTGTAAGGTCATTGTGTTCAAATCTGAGTCCATGTTCCTTTCAAACCATTAACTGACAGCACTGCCATCTAGCCGGAATGCTGGGCATCAGCTGAGGCCCCCTCTGGTCGGTCACAGCCTGGGCACCTCCTGGTTCCACCCACCTTGCTCTACGTCCAGAGCCCCCATCCTCATCCAAGCCACCAGGGCACCCTCCTTCTGGTGCCGGCCACATGACCTTCCTACTTAGAGTGTTGTGCCTCTCCAATGCACTTCCCACACAGCAGCCAGAGGGATTATTCAAAAGAACCAATGTAAGCATGCTGCACCCCTGTTGAAAAGACTTCAGTGGCTCACCAAGCTTTCATATTGAGTCTCAACCCCTAAGCTTAGCCCCACGGCCCTCCAGGATGGGGCCCAGGACCTACCTCGCAGCCTCATTTGCTACAACATGCTATCAGCACAGTGTTTTCTGATTGCCACCTCTGGGCCTTTGCACATGTTGTCCTCTTGGCCTAGGAGACCTTTCTCCTGCTTTGTCACCTGGGTGACACTGCCCATAATGCAAGACTCAACTCTGAACTTGGAGGGGACTTCCTCCGGGAACCTTGCCTGCCCCCCAAGCATAATTCCAGGCCCTCAAACCTGTCTGTCTGCATCACAGCATGCAACTGGTGGCTGGTCCATAGCCCCTGTGGGGCACATGGGGAGCACTTCAGGCTCCCATACCAGCACTGTGGGTATCCAGGGTGGAGGGTGGGGTGCAAATCCAACCTTACCTGTCTCTGAGGGCCAGTGGGATCCGACTCTCTCCGTCGAGGGCGAGGTCCCGAGTGCAGGGGTGAGTGGAAAGGGCTGCCGGGTGTGGGGGGCTGCGATGTCTCTGACCGGCCATCGGCCTGGCTCAGCTGAGGTTGTGGGGGCTGGAATGGCGTCTGCCGTGGGTCCTCCTCAGCCAGTGTCTGCATGCTGCGTCCCCGGGGCCGGACAGTGGGCTCTGGCCCTGGCCGCCGCCGCTCCTCACCCTCCTCAGGCAGCGGCCGTAGCTCCTCGGGCTCCTCGTCCGTGGTGCCCGATGTGCTGGGCTCGGCCCCGGGGGGGAAGTCCTTGAGCTCTGTCTCCTTGTCAATGATGACCCACTCCTTGCTGTCGAAGTCCTCCTCCTCGGCCAGCGGCACGGAGCGGAAGGCGTTGCTCAGGGCCTCCTGCTCCACCGAGGCTGACACGTCCATGCGTCCGCTGGCCTGCCGGTCCGCCTGGCCAGTGTCCACTGACAGCATCTGGGCCGGCTGTGAGGAGCAGGCCTGGCGTGAGGGGGAGCCGGGCAGATCCATTCGTGACCTGCAAAGCCATTCCAGGTGGGGCTCAGGGTCCAGGTTCCCTGGACCCCCAAGGACCCCACACAGGGGGCAGGCCACCGTGACACCTGGACCCTCCTGACCATTGTCACCCTCCACCCCAATCCCTGTAAAGATCTCATTCATTCATTCATTCATGCACACATTCAACACATTTTTAAATGAATTCCAGGGAGATAAACATGCAGGAAATAAAACCTGGTTCCTGTGCCTTAGGAACGCTCTCTGCCAGACCACCCCCGGGAAACTGAGTCTTGCTAAAGCCAGTTTTCTGATCTCCTGTCCAGTGCTCACACCTAGTCAGGAGCTCCCTCCGTCCAGGGCAAACAGCCACCTGCCCTTGAGTTTGCAGTTGGATTTTCTAGCCTCTTCTACTACTACCCTCCAGCCCTACCTGTCTGGTCTCACAGCCCTCAACAAACTCTAGTGCCCTCCAGCCCCAAGCACAAAGCCCACATTCTGCAGTGTGGCACTCGAGGTCCTCGGCTGCCAGGCCCATTTACACGCTTCCCCCAAACTGCCCATGCACTCACACCTCTGGGCCTTTGCTCCTTCTGTTCCTGCCACAAGGTCTGTCCTACCCTTTGCTGTCCACCTCTGCTCAGATGTCACCTCTTGTGGGGAGCCTCTCCATCCTCCACAGGGCCTGGTTTGCCTCCCTGGTGCCCCTGTGCTGCCTCTCACCCCGGAGCAGAGCACGTGCGTGTTTCTGCATCCTCCCCAGGGGCTGGGAGCTCCACCAGGCAGGGAACAGGCCCCTCTGACTGCTCACTTCTGGGGCACGCATCCTGGCTTGGAGCGTCTCTAATTTCTACCTTAAACTGCGCTGGGAATCTCACATTACTTCCAGAGTTTCTCAGCCACGGGTGTACTGGCCCCAGTGTGAGGAGGACAGGCCACTACACAAGGAAAAACTGCCCTCCCCCAAACACCTGGGGAGCCCCCAGTGAGAACTGTGAAGGCTCAGCTGCTCTGGGGCGTGCACATCTGCACACTCGGCCTGCGGGCAGCGGGCTGACTCCTGCTCTCCCCCAGCGTGGGGCCTGGGAGCCAGAGAGGTGCAGGGCTGAGGTTGCCTGTGGGGCTTGCTCCACATACTGCCACCCGGCCTACACAGGACTGCCAAATCAACGCAATACCTTTATTGATTTGTTATTAAGGTTTAAAATAAAAACACCCTGAGGGAGGCCACTCAAGGTCTGACATGTATACTCCCATGTAACTGGCTGACGTCACTTCCTTTCCTGAGAGCTTTGTTCTGATGGAGGGAGGAGAGCAAGGGTGCTGAGGGGAGGGGGGGCTGAAGATCAGGGGTGAGGAAGGGAGCGGGCACTGGGGGGGATGGGAAATCCCATCTGCTTCATATCTCCCCCACTCCCAGTGCCCCAGAGCCCCCCAAACCCGTCTGCCCGCCTATGAGACCCCGAAAACTGTCAGGAAAACCTCTCCTCAGCTCCCTCCTTTACCGCCATCTCCAAAACAAGGGTTCACTCCGAGCCAAACCAGCTTGCTCTTCAGGACTGTTTTTGTTCAGGGCATTTCCCACCTCTCTTCTCCACTCACACCCCCTCCAAACTGCCGTCCATCATTTCCTCCTGTCTCCAGAACCCTCCCGGCTTCCACAGAGGAAAACGCAGGCCAACCTGTGTGATCGTGAGTGTGAGAGCTGCTGGCTCCCTGAAGACAGGGTCCGAATCATCTCTCTGTCTTGGGGTCACCACAGGGGCTGGGATAGCACCCCCATCTCAGGCGGCTCCACACTTCCAAGGAGCACTGTGACCCATTTGGGAGGTGGAGTGTAGTTTGGGGCAGAACCCAGAGGTGGGGCTGTGGCCTAGGTGGGGCATGAAGAACCACACTGCCTGGGTGTGGAAGTGACCCCCCCCCCCGCCCCCTTCCAGAGCTGGGCCCAGGGAAGAAATCCCCTTCCTGGTGCGGAGAAGGCCTCAGCCCTGCTGTGTGGTGAAGCCCCACCCAACGCCAAGGGACAGCAGGGACATCTCTCTTCCACCTGAGGTTGTCCTACCCACAGGTCCAGCCCTCGTCCCTGCCTGCCATTGGCCACCCAAGTTCATCTTAGCTCTAAACTTTCCAGCACTTACTTCTGTCACCCAGGTCCCCTCCTTGAAAATCAGATCCCTGAGCTCTGACCCCCAAGACTTGGTCTATCCCCTCCTCAAGCTGAGCACTCCCTGAATCCCTCTCTCAGGTCCCTCCTCAGACGCTGAAGGGAACCTAGTCAGCTCTCTGAGGCGTCTGTAGCTAATCTCTAGAGAAAGAGATTCTAGAAGGACATACACCTACTAACCTGCTCCTCACCTCCTGCTGGGCATGGGGACCCAGCCTGCCCCTCCTGCGGCCTGCTCCCTCCGCCACATCCCTCCGCGGCACCAGGTGGGAACTCCGCACACCCCGCCCCTTCTCCAGGCCCCATCACTGCCTCTGCCCCAGATCCGACCTTCCCTGCAGGCCAGCGTGTAGAGGGGGCCGGGGGCCTCAATCACCCCTTGGCCCAGACGCACCTCCTCTCGTGTAGTTCCACCCGCCCGTCCGCAGTGGACAGCCTCTCCGACTCGGGGCTGTTGACCCTCCGGTAGCGCAGAGAACGGACTGGGGTTGTCGGTGAGTCTGGGGGGGCACGCACTGGGGAGCTGGGGACCCCCACACCTCGGTTCTGCTCCTCTTCCACCATGCAGGGGGTCTGCAGGGGAGGGGAGTTCCATGAGTGGGTAACGGGGTTCTCTCAGGGTGGAGACAAAGGGGGATCAAGCAGGAGAGAGCTGGTGACCAAGAGGGGGCAGGGCGCAGAAGCAGGGCGAGCAGGCTTGGGGCGGGGAGAGGGCGCCCAGGAGGACGGAGGAGGGGCCGTGCACTGGGAAGCCACCCATGCTCTTCTCCCTGGCTGCAGTTACTTTGCCGATGTTGATCCGGAGTTTGTTCCGGTTGACATCTGTCTCCTCCCAGACTTCAGCCTCGGGACCCCCAGGATGGGGGGCAAGGTGGAGGCCGGGGCCCAGCCCCTCAGGGGGCCTCCCAGGCAGAATTGGGGGCGCGTTCTCCTGGTCACTCAGGTGCTCGCCCTGCAGCACATCCTCGGTGTTCTCCCGGAGCAGGTCTCCCGGCACCGGCGTCACGTTGACCACCCTGGAGAGGCCAGGAGGGGGCGATGGGCAAAGCTGGCAGGGTGCCGTCTCCTACCAGCACAGCCCCGGAGACCACTGCCACCGGCGGACATGGGCACAGGGCATGCCCCAGCAGGGGTGGGGGTGTCCCTAGGCCCACCAGCACTGCAGCTCATAAAACCTCTGAGACGAGACCATCCTTAGGTTGGCAGAGGGCTGTAAGAAGACGTGGCTGCCAGGATGGGCGCAAGCAATACCGCCTAGCTCTGTGTAAGAGATCCCACTGCCTTCCAGGCCCCGCCGGGCTTCCACTGCAGCTCTCTGCTTGGCTCCCTTTACACTGGGACTGGGTCTGGAGAGAAGAGTCGCTTCGGAGTTCCTCGAGCAATGTCTTTACAGGACTGGGCACCGCTACGTGCTGACAAGTCCTGCTGAGGCTCCTTCCCGAATGTGCACCCGAAGCCCCTGCCCGTGTCTCTCTCTGGCTTGTCCTGGGGTTGGGCGGGGAGCCCTCTCACCCCGGCACCTCTGCCTTTGTGCTTGTCACATGGTTCCCACATTGTGGACCCATGGGCAACAAATACCCTAGACTCAATTGAGAGCGTTTGTCTCTGCGCCCCTAGTGGTGGGGCTCGAGACATGCTAAATTAACGCACTTGAAGTGGAGAAATAAACTGAGGGGCTCAGGCAATTGCACCAGGGCTTCCTGATGCCCACTAAGGCCAACAGCTCCGAACAAGGACCCCACTCCATGCCCAGACTGAGAGGGTAGACGGAGCAGAACTTCCTGGGGTTTGAGAACTCCACTGTTGAACACCAAGATGGCCAGGTGTGCTCAGGTAGGAAGAGGAGTCGAGAGAGCTGGATTCTAGGGTGACAGCTCCAGGCAGAGGTCATATGGCTGCCCCCCAGCCATCGCCCCTCCCGAGACTCACCCAAACATGGCTGCCGTCTGCCGGGTGTTCTGCTGGGGTGGGGTAGAGGTGCTCGTGGACAGGAGGGCGTCGGTGCCTGCCTTCTCCCAGTCAAAGGCCTCGTTCTCGGCGATGCCCCGCTCCTTCATGCTGTTCTCAAACACTGACATGATCAACTGCAGGAGTGAGGGTGTGGGAGGACAGAGAGGTGACCCTGGGGCTAGCCAGGAAGAGGGGACAGTTGCTGGGACTGCAAGAGGCAGAGAGGGGCCTTCCAGGACAGGAGTGGGCCAAGAGGAGGCATCGGAAGGAGAAGGGCACATTGATTTTAAATGAAAACATGCACACAATATGCAAATCAGCATGCAAATTATCACCTTGGTTTAAGCCCCACTGGCTGAACATAAGCCCCCTGATATCTGTCCCCTGATTACCATCCCCAGGCTCCTTTGCCATTTTCGTTTTCTCAGCCTTAGCAACAGCAGCCCAGAACTGCTGGGAGCTTCCCAAACCCACCACCTGGGGGCATGGGTGTGCACAGCAGCTTCCTCATCTGCAGTGCCTTTCCCCACTCACCCACCCGCCGTCCTCCCTGAAGCCCTCTCTGATTCCCCACCTTGGTGGGGCACAGTGCATCAGCCTGAACTGCTCACAGGCCTGCTTGCCAACTCTACACCTCTAGCAGACAGCACGGGGCTCAGCACGGGGTGTGCTCTCAGCAGTTTGGTCTGGGCCCCCCCATCGAGGCTGAGCTACAAATGGGGGCGGGGCATGGCCTCCTACCGCCCACGTGAGGCATCTCTGCCAGCAACCAGGGCTCTGTGCTCAGAAGGTGGCGGGCAGTTGCAGGCCCTCCGAGCCCCCGACCACTCCACTCTGACTCTGCTCTCTCCAGAACACAGGGCGGGCGCTCTCGGCTGCAGCACCCAGTTCACTGAGTGCCCGCTGTATGCCCAACACTGTGCTCCCCACCTGGCACACGGCGGGTCCTGGGCAGAACATGGCTGACGTCTTCCCCACTCCTGGGTCAGGGTCAGCGGGCCCCATAGGGGTGAGGGGATGGCGCCTTGGGAAGAGCGCTGGACGTGGGGCCAGAAGACGTGTCTGGCCCAGCCCTGCTCCCAGCCAGGCTGTCAGGCCTCAGTTTCCTCATCTATGACATGGGGACAACCATCCCACCTGGACTGCTGCAGAGTTTCGGTGAAAAGTACTTGAAAGCACTTGGCTTAATGAATTGTTAAATACTAAAATAACAACATAAGGAACACACAATTACCACCAAAGGCTTGTTTTGAAGCTTAAATGAATTAATGCATGAAAAGCACTGAAAACAGGGTAAGCTCTTGATAAATCTTAACTATGCCTACTGTTGACAAGAGTGCAAAACAGTTTCGTGCAGTTGGAAGACGAGGGGGAGATGGTGAGGGCCCAGCTGGCAGGGACGAAGGGCCTCGGCGGGAGGGCGCTGCTGGTGATGGTTGCCCACAGAGAGGTACCCGGGGATGCAGGTGGGCAGCAGGCTCCCACCTGGTAGTCAGGCTTGGTGAAGTAGTCGAGGCTGGCGATGTGGTCCAGGAAAAGGTGGAACTCGGAGGGCATGTGCTTCAGCAGCATCCGGTGCTCGTACTTCTCCTTGATCATCCCTACCTGCTCCTGGAGGCAAGGGACACAAGTAGGTGGAGTCCCAGCGGCCCCCCACGCCCGGCCACCTCCTCAGACCCAGCTGCACAGGGCTCACTTTGTCCTTGATCTTCCTCCAGGGCAGCTGGCCCACTGCAAACTCCACCAACATGTAGAAGAGAGACCACAGGTCATCGTGGCGGCCCATCTCCTGGGGGTGGAAGGATGGGGGGTCACTCACAGCTCTCAGGCCCGTCCCTGAGGTGCATATACTGGGGTATGAGGGTCAAGAGGCCTGATGCCCAGGCTTCTACGGGCAGAGTTGAAGTCTCCCTGAAGTCACGTCCCCTCCCCGGCCTGCCAGCATACACACAAGCCCAGTCGAGACTTCTGGGAGTGCCTTCTCTCCCCACAGGGATTTGTGTTGGGAACAGAGAGGAGCAGGTCCCCAAAAACAACAAAGAAGGGGAAGCCAAGGGAAGAGCCCCCTTCCTGTCGGGGTCTCTGGAGTGGCAGCTCCCAGCCCCTGCCGCGTACTTCTCTCCCCACCTCCCAAGCCGCCCACCCTGCCCTCTCCCTCAGCAGCACACTCTGCCCCTGACCTGTGCCTTTCCCACCCTCACCTCGCTCAGTCCCGGCTCTGCACTCACCCGGTTCTTATGGGCATTGACTGAGGCATATCGAACAGTCCCTCGAAACCCGGCCACATTCCGAGGCTGCAGAGCAAAGAACACCACCAAGAACCTCATGGTCTGCCCCTGACCTTGGCCACATTTAAACCCCTGCTACCAAGACTACCTCTGCCTACTTTGACCCTGACCATCCCCTATCCCCCGAGGCACCCCCGCCATGCTGGCATGGTCAGGAACAAACCGGACACACCAACTCAGTCCTAAATGTGCCTCCTGACCCTGCGTCCATCCTTGACCAGAGTGGGCAAACAGATCGCAGAGTGCATACGGCATCCACCGAGAGCCCAGGCTAAGGGAGAGAGGGGACGGGCCGACTGCGGACAGAGGCGGTGCTGCTGATACTGAACACCAGCTGTGGGGAAAGCTGGCAAAGGGCCCCGGGAGGCCAGGACGCCCGTGCACAGCGGTACTCACGGGCCGGACGTCCCCCGTGGTGTTGGTGTACTGCCGGGCCAGCCCGAAGTCCAGCATGTAGCACTTGCGGTAGGTGGACGGCAGCCTGCCCATGGCAAAGTTCGACTGCAGGGAGACGGTGGCCGTGAGCATGGGCTCCGGCCCCGCCTGGCTCTCCTCAGGGGGTGCCACGAGACGGGGCAAGGGACCCTCGGCCTACATATGCTCACATAAGAGAAAAACACCAGCACACACAGCCTGTCGGAGCACCTCCACTGAGGGGCAAGTGAGATTACCCCCATTTCAGAGATGAGGAGACCGAAGGTCAAAGAGCTTAGGGGGCTTGTCCAAGATCACACAGCAACTGATGACCCAACCAAAACAAGGTCTGCCTGGCTCTAAATCCTTGGGACTCCCAGGCAGGGCAGTGAGGCTTAGTCTAACTAAGGCAGCAGGATACCTACATTGTCCTTGCTGTGTGACCTTGGGTCATTCAATGAACCTCTCTGGGCCCCAGTTTTTATCCCTTAAGATTGGCGTTTTTTTCTAGCCAAGATCCAAGATGTCATAAAATGAGCTATTTGAAATTCCTAACGAAGCCCCAGCCCCTGGCCCCTTTCCTCAGTCTCCTGGTTCTGCCCCGCTCCCTGCCCCTGCACCTTTCAAGGCTGAAGGACTAGGCAGGTCAGGGCAAAGGAAAAGAAAAGAGCCGTACAGGAGAGGGCAGGGGCATGGCCAAGGGTCGGACAGGGGTGTGCGCTCCTGTGAGGCGGAGATGAGGCTTGGGACTGAGAAGAAACTGTTCTGGAGAAGAAAGCGGGACAAGAGGGAGGGGAGGGGGCTGTGCTTGGGCGGGTGCGCTGGGCGGCGCTCACCGGCTTGATGTCGCGGTGCAGGAAGCCCACGGAGTGGATGGCCTCGATAGACTCCAGGATCTGCTTGCCCAGCCGTAGCGTGGTGCTCAGGGTGAAGGTGCCTCGCGGCTGACTGCGGCGCAGGTCCGCCAGGTTCCGGCCCTGGGGGTGAGGGGAGGGTGGCCCTGCTCAGCACCCACCCCAACCCCCACCGCTGTGACAGTCTGCCCAACCTTGCCCCGAAGTCCTGGGCCCACTCCCCCCGGGGCCCCAGTCTCCCACCCACACTCCCCGTGGCAGGAGTCGCACCCACGTTCTTGGGTGGAACTGGAGGGAGGACAGGCCACGGGGACTCACCTGGAGCTGCATGACCACATAATTAAACTTCTCATTCCGGCCACAGCCAATGAACCGGCACACGTGGTCTTTCCCTGAGGGGCACAGACAAGGGTCTCCTGGTGCACTCTGGGTTCCTGCCCTGCCCCCTCGCCCACGACCACTTTGCCAGCCCCCACCCCCTGCCCTTAGCCCCATCAGCCCCATCATGCTCTTAGACTCCGGTCCCATCTCACCTCCTCCACCGCCTCCCCCTTAACCCCTCCCCTCCCCTTCTTATCCCATCACCTCCCCAGCCCCTGGCTCCATCACCTCGCCCCTCCTGCCCTCCCGCCCAGGCCGAACCTTGCAGCTTTTTGAGCACAGCCACCTCCATCTTGAGGACCTGTTTGGGCTGCTGGGCTGACTCCACCTTGAGGGCCACATTCTCCCTGGTCAGCAGGTCCATGGCCTCGTAGATCTCACCAAAGCCCCCGCCCCCAATCTTTTTCAGCTACAGAAATGGGGGGAGAATAGGGTCACAGGGATCAGACTGAGCAGCTCCTCTTCCCACCCATTGCTGGGGGGCCATATCCTTCATTGGTGAGGGCGGAGTCCATCCTTCGAGGGGAGGGCCTCACATCTCCCTTCTTTGTGCCACCCACCAGGGCCCCCACCTCCTGTATTAGCGCTGGAGACAGAGAGCTCAGCCATGGGTGGACAACCGCACACACACGAGGCCAGATGTTCGAGTGGGCAGTGGGAACAGGTATGAAGCACGTGACTTCATACAGACATGGAGAAAAGGTTACACAGGACTGTGGAGAGATAATGGGCTCTTATGAAACTTTTCTTCTCTGGAAGGACAGTAACTGTCATGCTCATCCCAATCCCCTGCCTAGACTGAGCAACCTCCCCAAGGAAGATCAATTTCCAGACCCTGCCAGCTTCAGGGTGGATTCCCCAGGAAGGGGTTGGCAGAACCCTAAGGTGTCACCAGAGCACGTCCGGGAGGAGTTTTGGGGGAGGAAAAGGCACTCACTGCTCATGCCTGCTCCTGAAGCTCACGCCACTCCCTAGGCCCCCGTCACGTGCCCAAAGCCAAGGTGAGCCTCCTCTCTGGGGCAGGGGACACTGTGGGAGCATGTGGGAATGGAGGTTTGGAGAGTATCTGTTTATTCCTGGGGCAGTGCTGTGGAGATCTAACCTGTAGGTCCTTGTCCACGAGCACCCCAGGGCAGGGAACTGGGGCAGAGGAAGAATCAGAAGAATCAGCAAGGGGAGATGAGCACAGCTGTGATGGGAGGGATGAAAGTCACGTCAAGTTAGTGGCCCAGCGGTCTTAGAGTGTGAGGGTGCTGCTGGCAATGATGGGGGGCAGGGCGAAGGTATCGAGTTCTAAGTTGGGACTCCTTTGATTTAAGAAAGATGTACAGCTCAATTCTCGCCTCCTCAGGGAGCCTGCCCCTCACGAGGGGCCTGCCCTCCAGAGCCTCACTGGTGACCTGCTGGCTTATAACTGGTCAGCCACAGCTGGTCTCGCTAATGATTGGATGGAGGCCGCTCTGATCGGCCAGCCTGTGACAGACTCTGGACTCCAAGCCTCCTGCATGTCTGAGCCCTCCCCTAGCATTTATTCAGTATTAGCGTGCCCAGTAAACACTGACTGGTGGTTGAAACATGGGAGTGCAGGGAGGAAGGAGGCAGGACAGAGCTGAGGACTGGGAGTATCCAGCAGGTGGCAACTGAATCCACTCTAGGAGGAGGATGAAGGGAAGATTTACAAGAGAAGTGAAGGCTGGAGGGGATCTTGAAGATTCCCCTCCTGAAGAGGAAGCATCTCATATCCAGGGAGGAGGCAGGGAAAGAGGAAGGGGGAAGAAGAGTGAGAAACCAGAGTCCCCCTCTACATGAGACAAAAGCTGAAGGTCAGATTTCTAGAGGAATTTCAGAACCAGGAGGGAACAGACACAGACTCGAGGGACGCAATGGTATGATGACATGTCTTCCTCTGGGGACCTTTAAACTCAGGGGAGATTTCAGTGTCTTCTGAATTCCTTTGTGGGGCCTGTGTGCCAGCGTGGAGGAAAGGGCCCGGGGTTCTGTGCTCCAGACTCACAAGGACTATCTTGGCTCCTCCCAGAGGCTCCCAACAACACAGGTGAGCAAGGTCATAGGAGTCACTGTTTTTACAGAAGAAAAACTGAGGCACAGAGCTAAGAACCTTACCCCAGGTCACACGGCTAGTAAGTAGCACGGCTGGGTGTCATTCAAACCCAGGCAATGTTACAGGAACAGCTGATCACGCTGGGACTCGGTGTCAGGGCTGAGATGTAAGCTAAGCTCAGGTCTACTAGGGTCCAAAATCCTGGCTGGGGATGGCAAGGGGGCTCGGGGCAGCCAGACATTCTTGACACCTAGGCCCCGATTTGCCAGGGTGCCCAAGGGTGTTTCCTTACCACCTTCATGTCCTCACCGAGCCGATTTTTCCTTCCTTAGTCCCCTTCTTGCCCCCCACCTGCCCGTTACAGAACACCCCAGGGAGGGGGGAAGAGCTGGCCCTCTGCAGCCGCCCACGCACTAGACACCCCTCGTCCCTGGGCCCTCATCCTGGGGACACAGCCGGCACAGAGACGAGGCCCATAACACTTTTAGGAGACAATGAAAATGTTTTAATTTCTTTTAAAATCAGAAGGAGAAAAAATTAACTTCTAGGTCAAAAAATTTTATATAATATTAATGTATTCTTCTTTATACCAATGTGGTAATAAAATACAACTTTAGTGCTTTATTATTGAGGAAGGGGCCCAAAGAGGACAAGAGCCCAGGGCCTAGGAAAGTCCTAACGCAGCCCTGCCCCAGCCCGGACCCTGTTCATGACCCTGTGCCCTACAGAAGGACCTCCCTAAGCTGGAGGAGAAATATGACATAACAGGACCAGCATGCACTTAGGGAAAAGGAAGCCTGGGTTTCTGGCCCAGCTCTGGGTGACCGGGGGTTTCTTAAATTTTCTGAGGCTCCACTTTTCCTCCTCTGTGAAATGAGAGGGTTAGACTGGCACTGGTCACAAAGACTCCATCGGTTACTTGTCCTGACCCTTCGATGGGCTCATTCTCGGAAAAAGAGGACGTTGACCCAGCCATCAGACAGACCTGGCTCTACCTGCCGGTCATGGTAACTTGGCATGTTACCTAATCTCTGTGCCTGTTTCCACACCTGTGAAATGGGGCTAACTGTATCAACACTTTTTTACAGTGGCTGACAATAGTCAGTGCTCAAAACAAATGCTAAGTTTCTGTTGCTATTATTGTTTGCTAAACTAATTCTGGGAAGCCTGCCTCAACAAGAAGCAAATGTTATTATTTTTAAACACTCCACCTAGTGCCACTGACCCATATCTTCTCCTGGCTACAGTCCATCTCTGGGCAGCTTGTTCTTGGTTCCTGAGCTCTTCCTCATGTCTCTTTTCCATCCCTCACGGGGAGAAGGCCGAGGGGAAGCATCTGGCAGCCCACCATTTCCAGTTCTCCAGAGGTGGGGGGAGGAGTGAGTGTAGAGAGGTGAGCTGGCAAAGACTGCACGCGTGGCCCCTTTCCCCAACTTCCTCTTGTCGCTTTTCTTTCCACTCATCTCCCACTTCCTCCCTCAGAAACACAAGAAAGTTCTAACCCAAACTCATGAACACAATCCTTCTCTCACCTCTTCGGTGTGAATGTCCCTTTTGTCTCCAGGCTGCCAGCACCAGAAGCTGCATAACACCCCTCGCATTACCATCTGAGCTCCGCCTCCTTCCCTCCACCCACCCCACCCCCACCTCGGACGGGGGAAAAAATTGTCTTCCAGGTAACAGGTCCCTGGTGCCGAAAGGGTTGAAGACTGCTGCTTTATCAGATCTTCATTTCTCTGATTATTGTTCTGGCTCCTTCTTCCCCAGCCTCTGTCTCCTGTTATTCTCCCTCTCAGGAAGTTCCCCTCTGAGATATACACAACTGTACCCTCAGCTCTCCAGCTCCTCCAGCTCCGCCCCCTTCAAAAAACATCTCCGACTATTGCGCTACCTCTGCCCCTTTCCCTTCCCAGCCGGGTGGCTGTTGCCAAGGAGATCCACCTCCACTCAGGCCCACTCTCCTCTCAACCTGAACCCCATGAGCTGAGTCTCTCCCCCAACACACACACACACACACACACACACAGCATACACCGGACCTGTGCGACAGTCCCTCTCTTCCCCCGGCTCCCCACCCAGGTGCACACCCACAGCTCACACAGTCACTCCACAACCCCACAATCCGCCCCGGTCAGCCTGCCTCCACCATAGTAAAAGCCAAGCAGGGAGCTCCTATGCAACGGAAAGAAAGGGGATAGGGCAGGATTGATTTACAGTAGCTTTTGCTCCCCAAACACTGCCTTTCCCCTGTCCCTCACGAGTTCCCCTCCCATCCAGACCCAAACCCCCGAGACTCGGACCACAACTCCCAGCAGGCCGAGCAGCCTGAAGTCCCGAGCTGAGGAGCAAGGCACGCTGGGAGATGGAGTCTCGGCTTGTTGCACCTGCCGCAGCGACCAGTGAGGGGAGGAGGGTGGATGGAGAAGATGGAGTGCGGCTGCGGTGGGAGCAGCCTGCAGGGCCTCTTTCCCGGAACCAAGCCTTTCCGTCCTCTGCTGCAGCGGAGGGACACATGCTCTCTCACTGCCCTTCTCCAAGGTCCGGCAGAGGAAGAGCCCCCTCCCCCACCTCCCTTTCTCCCCCAACTGAACTTGCAGCTCCTTCTCCGACAACCAACCAGGAGTTATTACAGGCTGGGACCCACCAACGTGATCTAGCTGGGAAAGGGGTGAGAGAGGGCGGGGCTAGAGAGAGGACACTGGGAGAAAGCAGTTGTCCACAAGTGTAGGCAAAAATAATGACATGCAAGCAGTATGCAAATAAGCTCAGGGGCACCTCCCAGTTAAGGTAGGGGCGCGGCAGGCACCAGTCTTTACAGGTTTCCAGATCCCCTCCTCCCTCGGTCCCGCCGTCTGCCCCACTGGGTCACTCACTCACCACCTTCCAGCGATCCTTGACCACGTAGTTGGCCGGCAGGATGTCGGCCTGCTCCCCTCCCCCACTCATGTTGGTTTCGTCCTTAAGAGCAGCCGCTAGGCACTGCATCCGCCAGCCTGAGGGAGGGGTGTCCGCAGGGCCTGCCCTGGGGGGGCCATCTACCTGGGGGAGTAGAGAGGGGCTGTGAGTAGGGTGGGCCACTGGGCCAGGACCACCTTGCAGGTATGATGATGGGAAGCTTCATTCTAGCAGGCATCCTTCCCTGGGCCCACTGGACAGATGCTCCGGGGGTTACGTTGAAAGCATTGTGTAAGCACGGGCGTGGAGGTCAGAGGAGAAGACAGATACTCTCCACAGGAAGGGAGATACAAACTACAAGCTGGAAATGTGAAACCAGCAGCACACGACAATGAAAAAAGGAGAGGAAAATGATGTATGAACAGTCTGTGGGGAAAGAGTTCCCCAAAGAGACATATGCCAGCTAATGTGGGGGAGACTGGCTAACCAAGGAGCACACTGGACTGGGACAGTTGCTTCTACAGAGATCCAGGCCAAGAAGGGCCGGTCTGAGTGACTCGATCTGTGGCCCTCGGCACCCACACCTTTCCTGTGTCACAAAATGCCAGGGAGCTATGCATCTGAGCCTTATGAAAGGGGAGAGCTGCCGACGAAGGGGTGACCCACGGAGACACACACCAGGGTGACAGAGAGCTGCTAACCAGCCATGGGAGAGGCGGTGACCAGAGAGTGAAGAGATAACCAACAGCCCCTCAGGGACGGTGCTGAGTGAGTGAGGAGGAGGCAGCTGCTGAGAGGCACACCCCTTCTCGTGGTGAGCTCCCCAAACGGGCAAGGATGGGAGCAGAGAAGTGAACATAAGGCAGTGGACTCAAGACATGGATTCTGTAGTATAATAGCAGCTGTATGGACACTCGGAGAGGGGCAGGCTGGACTGCGAGGCACTGGGGACTCCAGGGGAGGGGGAGCCGCCTGACAGAGGAGTGACAGGGAGCAGCAGGTCTGAGTGGGTGTGGGGGGGCAGGGCCTCTGACCACACCTTTCTAGTGCCTGCGCAGGAACCAACGAGAAAGATTCCAGTTCCCGTTGCGTTAGGATAGGCAGAAGCTGGATACCCGGGAGAGTGTCCCAACTGTGAGGATTGGGGGCCAGCCAGTGTTACTCAGAAAGATGTGTGTGCACATACCTGTCTGCATGTGTGTCTGTGTGTGCCTTTGTGGCTCTGTCTGCACACCTGTATCTGTGGATACTTGTACGTGTTTTCACGTCTCAGTGTGTGATAATGTGTGTAGGTAGGGGCCAGGAGAGGCAGGAGAGATAACATTTTGAGCCCTCTGCCAACCCAGTGCATGAACAGAATGAAGATCTTTTCTTCTTTTCTTTCCCACTACACTTTTTACAAGCACACTGCACTGCCCTCACAATGACCCTGGAGAGTCACAGATGGAAGGAAGTCACTCGGGCTGGGGCTGGGGTGGTGGGAGAGAGGAGGAAAGTGTCTACGATAGCGATGGATAGCATGGGAACTCCATAAACCTGTCTTTCCTTCGGATGGGATAACTCCCCAGGGCTCCTGATACAGGGAGCAGCATGGAACAGTGAAGGCATGGAACCAGCCTTCGACGGGTTGTGGTGTGCCATGAGGGACACGTGGAGAAGGGACCTCCACGGGGAGAGAGCATGTCACTCTTTCTGTATTTCTTCAAATGACTCAGCTGACTGTTTCCTCCAATCCACACAACTTCAGAGTATCAGAACTGTGGGGCTGTCACTCGGGCCTCTGCGCGCCTTCTGTCAAGTGGCCTGTGGGGCAGGACTTTGCAGGGCCCAGCGGGGGACGGCACGATGAAGGGAGAGGTAGGGGTGGGAGGGCACATCCTGGGATATACGTGGAGGGGGCAGGTTGAGGACAAGATAAAAGAAGCAATTGAACCAGTGGGGAGGGAGCCTCGCGGAGCTGAATTGGGTGAGCTCTGGTGAGCCTTCCAGCCCTGTGGTGGTGGATTCTACAGGTTGATGAGAAAAATTTAGGTCCTGCTCCCCTTTCAGAGGTGGGCAAGTCAAGAAGGAACAGGTGAGGTGGGAAAAGGAGTGGAGGCAGGAGGATGAATGAGGGTTCCCTGCCTCTCCCTGTCCACTATCCTCCCCACTCTCCACCTCGGAGGACTACACTTGGCTCAGACTAGGATTGGGAGCCATGAACACAAGTCCCTTGGCTGCCCCGTTACTGCCCCCTGAGAACCCTTTGTTTGGGTGTGTGTAGTGAGAGAGGACTCGTGGAGGAGGTCTTTATGGACATGTGGCAGAGTGCATGTCTGAGCGCGAGGGGCTAACGCTGAGAGAGAGAGAGACAGACGGACAGAAACATGTCTAAGTCGTTGGGAGCTTCTCACGGTATGTGAACATAGGGGTTGATGTGTAACTCTGCAGGATGTGAGCCAAGTGTGTGTGGGAATGTGGGAGCGCAGGTAAGGAGGTGTAAAGGAGACCAGTGAGGGGTAATGGAAGCAGACGGAAAGATGTGTGGGAGGGGGCAGAGGGGAGTGAAAGGGACCCGGCTGACAGGACCAGAGGAGGGGCTTGGGTGAGATAGAGACAGGTGAGAGGTCGTGATGGCAGGCGGGGAAGCCAGGCCCAAGAGGGGGTTCTGGGCACAGGAAGGGGTGAGGTAGCTGGTAAGAAGGCTGGTGGAAGAAATGGAGGGACTGAGGACAAGAGAGGTTATGCAGAAAGCTGGAAACGACTTGTCGGGAGTGACGGGAGACTGAAGTCCCACGGACAGGGACTGAGGTGAGGAGCGAGGAGCAAAACCCCTGGAGCGCAGGCGGGAGAGGGTGGGCATGTGTGGGGGGCAGGGAGCCGGTCCAGGCCTCGGATGCGGCCCAGGATGTGTAGGCCGGCGTCCCAGCCCGGGCGGAGACAGCAGCAGGGGGGGCGCTGGAGAAGACTGCACTGGGAGGGGAGCCAGGCCGAGGCCTGCCGAGTCCGTGGAAGTAGCCCCCACCCGACCCCCGACCCCCGACCCCCGCCCGCCCCGCCGCGCCTCACCTGCTCTGGGCCCGCTGCGGCTGACGCTGCGGCGGCGGCGAAGGCAGCGGCTTGGGGCGGCGCATCCCCCGGGGCTGCGGCGGGGCGGGGGCGGGGGCGGCTCAGTGCGGCGCTGGGCGGCCCGCTCCCTCCGGCGGCGGCCTCCCGACCGGGACCATCCCGGCCCGGCCCGGCCCGGCCCCGATCCTCCTCGGGCGGCGGCAGCGACAGCGGCAGAGCGGGGAGCTGCCCACAATGCACTGCGCCGCCAGCATCAGCACCAGCCCTGACATCACCGCCCCACCGCCCCGGCTCTTACATCACCGCCCTTTCTCTGACATCACATTCTACTCTGCTCCTTTCTCCACTCCTGCAACTCCAGGACTCTCTCGCGCGCGCGGTCCTGCTCTAGCTCTTAGGATCCCCTCACGGGTCTCAACCCTTCACTTGATCCCCGTCCCCCAGCAGAGCGCCATCTCTCCTTACCTGTCTCCATAAACCCCACCTGTCTCCATCGCCCTTTCTATCTTCTCCACTCCCAGAATGTTTCTACAACTCCTCGTCGGTCCCCGTCAGCCTCAACTGCTTCCCCACTCCATCCTCCGTGGTTCTGTTACTTTCCTCTAAACCCATTTCCCCTCACCTGCCCTCTGTTCCCACCCCCGTTTCCTCTGACACCACCCCTCACCTGTAACTCTCACCCCACTACACATACACTTTATTTCTCAGCTCAGCCTCTCTCTCCTCTCCCTCCCTCTCTCCCTCCCTCCCTCTCTCTCCCCCATTGTCTCTTCCCGCTTACCAAGTAAGATGCCCGCTCTTCACTGTGACATGAAAAATCCTTCCCAACAGGCCCACAGAGGCTGTTCCTGCCTTCTGGATCGCTCCACATTGACTGAACACACTTTGTCCTTCGTCTCTCTCAGGTCCTCCCTTCCATCCTCACGCCTTCAGTCGTGAGCACACTGAACACTTTCGACAGTGATGGCAACAACAATAGCAGGACTGTTTACTCCTCCTGCCAGTCGCTGTTCTGACTACACACCTGTTAACTCCGTCAGGCCTCAGAACAGCCCTGTGAGGGAGCAGTGATAATGTTGTACCTGTTTTACAGATGAAGAAACTAAGTTACAGAAATTTGAATAATTTGCCTCGGGTGGCACAGCTAGCAAGTGGCAGAGCTGGGATTCAAACCCTGGCTCGAGCCGGTGCTCCTCACCATTCTGCTGGGAGGAAGTGTCCCTGAGTCTGCAAGAACAGGCAGAGGAGGCATCTCAGAGGAGGCGCATTCAACTGTAATCTGAAGGATTAGAAGGAGTTTTCCACCAGATACATGGAACCCAGGCAGAGGGTGAGGGAGATTTCCAGGCGGAGAGGACAGCCTGAGGCGAGCTAGGCATAGGCATGTGCAAGGTGAAGGGCCTTCTGTGCTGTGCTAAGAAGATGGGGTTTTCTCCACTTTTGGAAGGAGCAGTGGACAGTGTGGTGAGCCATCCAGATGCCCCGGCAGGATCCGGGCTGACTCCTTCTCTGGGAGTTCCCCCTGGCCTGAGGAGATGCCTCACCCAAGACCAGGTGTCCCTCCTGGGGCATCCCATACCTGACCAACGATTGACCTGTGAGTACAAAGGCCTCACCCCCTTCCCCCAACTTGGGGCAGCTCTGAAGGGACCTTTATTTTCAAAACTCCTGATAGGGTCAGCTTCTACTGAGACCGCATCAGAACTCAACTCCCCCTCTACCCAATACTGTTGTCTTCACTCCTCCACAGAGGCTGGGCCTCAGAGCCCTTCCCAGTCAGTCTGTACCACACAATCATCTCTGTCTCAGTCAGTGCCCAGGGCAATCGGGCCTTTAGACAGAAAACCCTGAGGAATTCTGAGCAGAGCGCTGGTTGTGTAGCTCGGCTGGTTAGAGCGTTGTCCTGATACAGTAAGTTTGCAGGTGTCATCTCAGGTCAGGGCACACACAAGAATCACCCACTGAGTACATGAATAAGTGGAACGACAAATTGATCTCTCTCCCTCTCTCTCCCTCTCTTCATCCTCTTCTCTCTCTAAAAATCAATGTTTAAAAAGAATTCTGACCAGAAATAATACACAGTCTGACTGGGTTAGAATTTTTTCTGTACTTAAAAAATGTTGCTCTAGTGTCTTCTTGCTTGCATTGTCTCTGACGGGAAATCTGCAGTCATCCTTATCTTTGTTTCTCTGTCACATGTCTTTTTCTATTCAGAACACTTTTAAGATTTTCTCTTTATCACTGGTTTTAAGCTATTTCATTATGATGTGCCTTGCTGTAATTTTATGCATTTTTCTTGTGCTTGAGATTTGTTGAGCTTCTTGTGTCTATGGATTTACAGTTTTCATCAAGTTTGAAAATGTTTCAACCATTATTTTCTCAAATATTTATTCTGCCCTCCGCTTTCCCTCAGGGATCCCAGTCACCCTGCACATTGGGTGCTCGAAGTCATCCCACCCGTGCTCTGTCCATTCCCCCGGCCTTCTACTCACTGTGTTTCACTCTGGGTCATTTCTACTGCTCTGTAGTCAAGTTTATTAACCTTTTCTTTTGTAGCATATTTTCATTGTAGCTTACATCTCTAGAAATTCAATCTGGACTTCAATCCTTAAAAATCTTCCATATTCAATTTTTCTTCTAACTTCTTAAACATATCAAATAATTGTGACAACTCTTTTAATGCACTTGTCTACTAATTTATTATCTGATTAATTTCTGGATTAGTTTTTTTCTCACCATGGGTCATATTTTTCTGCTCCTATCCCTACTGTAATTTTTTACTGGATGCCAAATATTGTGAGTTTTACCTCGTTGGATCCTGGATATTTTTCCATTTCAGTAAATATTCTTGAGCTCCATTTTGGGTTGCAGTTTATTTACTTAGAAATAGTTTGATCTTTTCAAGGCTTTCTTTTTAAGTCTTTGTTATGTGGGACCTGAGCAGCCTCTGGTCTGGGGTTGATCTTTCCCCACCACTAAGGCGAACCCCTTTGGTATAATTTACCCGATGCCCCATGAATTATGAGGTTTCCCACATCAGCTCAAGGGAACAGGCACTATTTCCATCCTTGAGTGAGTACTGAGGACCATTTTGCTCTGCTGCTTTTAGATGGTTCTCTTCCCACCTCAGAGAGTTTGCTCACACCTGTGTGCTGGTCAGTCCTCAGCTGCCACAGGAAACCCTCTGAATGTTCCAGAGCTCTCTCTCCTATCCTGTGCTCTCCCTCACAAACTAGCTACCTAGGCTTTCCTGGACTCCCCATTCAGCCTCCTTGGCTCCGAGACAGCCAGGCTCAGCCTGGGTTCCTGCTGCCTGCAGCTTGGAAATCCCGCAGGCAACACGCCGAGGCAAATACAGAGCTCACCTGGCTCATTTTCAGTCCTTCCAGGATTGTTGTCCTGTGCTGCCTGATGGCCAGTGTTCAGACATATTGTGGCATACATTCTGCCCAGTGTTTGGTCATTAAACATAGAAAGGTATACAGGCAAGGAAACCATCGACAAAATGAAAAGGGAACCAATGGAGTGGGAGAAAATATTTGCAAATCATATATCGGGTAAGGAATTAGTATCTGATGTGTATAAAGAGCTCATAGAACTCAATAGGAAATAAACTGATGTTAAAATAAACAGAGGATCTAAAACAGACATTTTTCCAAAGAAAACACACAGGTGGCCAACAGGTACATGGAAAGGTGTGCGACATCACTAACCATCAGGGAAATGCAAATCAAAACCACAGTGAGACACCAGCTCACACCTGTTCCAATGGCTGCTGTCAGAAACCAAGGAAATAACGAGTGTCAGTGAGGATGCAGCAGAAAGGGCATCTTTGTGCACCGTTGGTGGGATCGAAAATTGGTGCAGCCACGATGGAAAACAGTGTGGAGGTTCCTCAAAAATTAAAATAGAACTACTGTATGACCCAGAAATTCCACATCTGGACATGTATCCAAAGGAAGTGAAGTCACTGTCTTGAAAAGATAAGTGCGCCCCCACGTTCACTGCAGTGCTGTTTGCAATAGCCAAGGCCTGGAAGCAAACTAAGTGCTCACCGATGTCACTGACGGCTGGGTGGGTAAAGAAAGCATGGCATGTTACTCAGCCAACTTTAGAACATTTCCACACCCTTGGAAAGTTTCCGCAGGCCTTCTGCACTCCATGCCCACTCTCACCTCTGCCTCTACTGGCCTCTTTGTCTCTCTAAAGAGACACCTTTAGACAGGGGCATCTTATGCCTTTTCTGGACATTTCTTCTAAAGACTGCATTTATTTATTTTTAGAGAGAGGGGAAAGGAGGGAGAAAGAGAGGGAGAGAAACACTGATGTGAGAGAGGAACATCAATCAGTTGCCTCTTGTACGTGTCCTGACCAGACAGAACCCCCAGCCCAGGCATGTGCCCTGACTGGGAATCAAACCAACAACAAGACAGCTGGTCGGGTGTCTTGTGGGAAGACACCTTGATCAGCTGAGCCACACTGGTCAGGGTGGACTTTTTTTTTAAATGGAATCATATACTAAACAGTCTTCCAATATTCTCTCTGTTAGCATACGTTTGACATTTTTTGACATTTTCCATAATGAAAACAATTTTGCTGACTTGAATGCTGACTTACCTTCATGCAGCACTTTGTGTTTTGTGAAGTGCTCTCACAGACCAGGGGAGTAAGGCAGAGCAACATTTTTCACCAGTTAGTTTTACGGATGAGGAAACTGAGACTCAGGTCACAGAGCTCATTAGTAACTTAATTAGGATTCGATTCTGGCCTCCTGTCACCGGTGATGTATTCTCCCCACTGTGTGACCTCACCAGACTGCCCACTGTCCTGGGTTCCTCTTCCCATCACTTGGCGCCCCACCCCCTAGCTCAGGCCTCTCTGCATTGAGCCGGGAGGTCTGAGCTGCCAGCCTCGGCAGGCTCTGCATCCACACCAACTGACAGTGGGTATAGAGCCAATCTCAGGGAGTTGTTTTCCACATGGAGAAAAAGGCAAAGTGTTCCTTCTACTTTACTCAGCCTGAGACGGAAAGAGGATGTCAGCTACATCAGAGGTGTGGGCCCTAAGGAGATAGAGGCTGGTTTGTTTTCTTTAAGACACAGAGGCAGGAACAAGATGCTCTGTGTGTATATGTGCATGTGTGTTCCTCACCTGTGGAGGGAACTGGAGGGCAGGTGTGAGCATGGATAACAAGGGTGCAAGAGGGTGCCCATCATGTCATCTGGGTGAGGCTTCCTCCCTAGAGGCGTGTGTGTGTGTGCATGTGTGTGCGTGTGTGTGTGTGTGAAGGTGCCTGGCTCGTGTGTCTGTGGCTGCACCCATCAATGGACAGAAATACCCTGAAATCCCTCTGCCTTCTCTTTGGCTTTCTGTGTTTTAAAAAATTATTATTATGCCTATCCTGGAACCCCATACTTCGATATTTGAATCATTACCATTCAGAAGAAACTCGAGTGGTGCTTTTCTCTGGGGAATGAGTTTGGGGCCTCAGGACTCACTTCCCACTGTATACCACCCTCTTGTTCCATTTAATTTTTTGTCCTGTATTTGTGTTGTTTTTTAAAATATTTATTTATTTATTTTTAGACAGAGAGGAAGGGAGGGAGAGAGGGAGAGAAGCATCAATGTGTGGTTGCCTCTCTTGAACTCCCACTGGGGACCTGGCCCACAACCCAGGCATGTGCCCTGATTGGGAATCGAACTGGCGATTCTTTGGTTTACAAGCTGGCACTCAACCCACTGAGCCACACTAGCCAGGGCTATATTTGTGTTATTTTTATAATAAAATGAGAGGGAAATCATTATTATTACCAGTTAACAATGCTGGATTTGCCTGTCTCCTTGAATACCCTGCTTCTATCAGCTTACTACAGGGCTGAGCAGATTACAAAGTGCTGTCAAATGCAACTTCTCATTTAATCCACTCCTTCATCCAGCAAATATTTGATAAACGTTTCCTATGTGGCAGGCACAAATCTAGAAGCTGGGGATAGAGCAGTGAACCAAACCGATAAAAAGTCCTGCCTTCCCGAGGACTTACATTCTACCAGGTGTGGAAAGATATACAACAAAATCAATAAAGTATATGGTACATGAGAAGAGAAAAGGCTAGCAGGGGAGGGTGACAGAGAATACTGGAAACAGGAGGCTGCCCTATTGAAGAGGGTGGTCAGGAAAGATGATGTGTAAACAAAGACTTGGAGGAGTTGAGGGAGTGATCCAGGGACAAAAGGGTCCCAAGGGAACAGCAAATGTGAAGGCTCTGAGGCCAGCATGCTCGAGGAACAGCCAGGAAGCCAGTGTGGCTGAGAAAAGTTGGTGAGAGTAATACAGCTGGGGTTAGGAGTCACCAGGTCATGTGGGCCCGGTGGGCCGCTGTGGGATTTGGGTTTTCACCCTCAAGTGAGAAGGGAGCCACTGGAGGGTTTGAGCAGAGGAAGGTCAGTGCTCACAGGCTCAGTCTGCCTGCTGAGCGGAGATGGGGCTGCGCAGCAGGGAAGTAGGGAGCCTGTGAGGAGACTGTTGGGGGAGGTAACAGAGGCTTGGATGAGCATGGCCGCAGCGGAGGTGGTGGATGGGCATCAGATCCTGGAAGTCGTCAGAAGGGAGAACCGACAGGAGTTGCAGATGGGTTGCATGTAGGGTTTGAGAGAAAGAGAGGAGTGGAGAAAACTCCAAGCTTTTGGACCTGAGCAGCTGGGAGGATGGAGTTGCCTTTGGTGAGAAGGCAAAGACTGGGGTAGAGGGGAGCGAAGTGGGTGAGGTGCAGAAGACTGCGACTTCCTCCGGGACAAGTTAGAGTTAAGAAATCCAGGAGGCAGTGGGTCCCCCAGACATGGGCATCGTCACCCACGTTCTCAACGCCTCCCCGTTTCACAGGTGTGAACACTTGAGCACCAAGACCCCGGCGCAGGCTCGGCTCGGATCACGTGGCCGCGGGCTAGCGCCCCCTGGCGCGGAAAGGTGAGCGGTGACGGCAACGGGATGGCGGCGACCGTAGCCCGCGCGCTGGAGCGCGGGGAGCCAGGGCAGTCCGGCGACACTGGCCGTCGGGCCCTGTACTTCTGCGGGAGTATCCGCGGTGGACGCGAGGACCGGGCGCTGTACCAACGGATCGTGTCACGGCTACGGCGCTTTGGGACCGTGCTTACTGAGCACGTGGCGTTTGCGGAGCTGGGCGCGCAGGGTGAGGCCGCGGGGGCGGGGAGCGCTGGCTGCGGGGGGACGGGAACGGGTGTGGCCCCGCCTCTTTACCGAGGCGGCCCTCCCCCGGGCGGTGGCCGCCCTCCGCTGTGCCTTGAGGGCCGTTGGCCGGGAGCAAGCGCCTCGAGTGGAAAGAAAACGGAGCCTGGACTCAGACCGCGAGTGTCCGGATCCAGCTGGACAGTCTGTGCACTCTGTTATTATCCTGACCTTTAGATTCTTCATGGAGAACTTTCTCCACCTCTTGCCTGGGTAGTTTGTAGGGAGGGGCAGAATGGGCGTGGACGGGACTGCTAGGGTTTCTGCGTCCCCGCTGGCATCTTCTCCCCGGCTTAAAACAAACCTTATCCTCCTGCGCAGAGCGCCTTTGGCGTGTGGGTGTCAGTCCTTTCTTAGACCCGACAGACCCTAGTTCTCTCCACCACTACGGTCTCTCACGCCTTCTGATCAGGCTTCTACTTACGTGTTTAGCTCCCGGCCGCTGGGTGTTTTTTTTTTCTTCCCAATGTTATTGAGGTCTAATGAACTTAGCATTGTACAAGTTTAATGATTAGACTTTCATGTGTTGTGAAAGAATCAACACAATAAGTTTAGTTAATGTCCATTATCTCATGAAGTATTTTTTCCTTGTGATAAGATCTCTTAGAATCTACTCTTATAACAACGTTCAGATAACCACACAGCAGTAGTAACTATCGTCATCATGTACATTACACCCCTAGTACTCGTTTTATAACAGGAAGTTGGTACCTTTTGACCGCTTCGTGTATTTTCCCAATCTCCTGTCCCCCACCTCTGGTGACCACAAATTCAATCTCTTTTGCTAGAAGTTTAGATTTTTGTTTTGTTTTTTTTTAGATTCCACATATAAGTGAGATTATACACTATCTGTTCGTCTGCCTAACTTATTTCACTGAGCATAATGCCTCCAAAGTCCTTCAATGTTTTCCCAAATGGCAGGACTTCCTTCTTTCGCATGGCAGAATAACATACCATTTTGTACATACACAACTCTACCTATTCATCCACCCACGGGCTCCTAGGTTGTTTCCGCATCTTGGCTATTGTCAGGGATGCTGCTTTGAACGCAGAGTGCAGACACCTCTGCGACAGTGTTTTTGTTCCCTTTGGTTATGTTTCCACAAGTGGGATTGCTGGGGTATATGGTAGTTCTTTTTTTTTTTTTATCCTCACCTGAAGACATACTTACTGCTTTTAGAAAGAGGGGGGGAGAGAGAGGAACACCCATCAGTTGCCTCTCATGTGCACCCCAACCAAGGATCAAACCCGCAGTCTTTGGTGTGCAGGACGGCACTCCAGCCAACTGCGCCGCCAGGCCGGGGCTATTTCTGGGCTCGCCATTCTCTTCTATGGGTCTGTGTGCCTGTTTCCATGGCAGTATCATATTGTTTTGATTTTATAGCTTTCTACTATAGCTTGAAATCAGGAAGGATGATGGCCTCCCTATTTGTTCTTCTTTCTCAGGATTGCTTTGGCTGTTCGGGATTCCATAAATTTTAGGATTGTTTTTTCTACTTCTGTAAAGAAATGCCTTTGTGATCTAATAGGGATTACATCGAATTTGTAGGTTGCTTTGGGTAGTTCGGACATTTTAACAATACCAACTCTTCCAATCCATGAACACGGGATGCCTTTCCATTTATTTGTGCCTTCTTGAATTTCTTTTATTCCATGTCTTATAGTTTTTGGTGTACAGACCGTTTAGCTTTCTGGTTAAATTTATTCTGAACTGCTTTATTGTCCATGATGCTGTGGCAAGTGGGACTGCTCTCTTTATTCCTTTTTCTGATAATCCATTGTTAGTGCTGGGTCTGTCTAAAACATGGCCGGTCTGATCGAACTCTTCTAGTTTGAAAACTGTGTCTAAAACTGTTGTATTTCTGCTCACAAAACTTTAAGTGGTTCCCAATGCCCTGCCCAGGGATAGAGCCAGGATCTGTGGGCCGTAACGAAATTCTGGGAGACGTCTTTAAAAAGACGAAAACACAGAATTGCTAGGGTATTGGAAAGGGCCTGTGCAAGTGAGGTTCGTTGGTTTCCAGTCTGTCCGCCCCTGCCTGGTGGTTCTGCCACTTCAGTGTGCTCCAGTATGAGGGAGCTTGTTTAAATGCAGAATCTCATACAGTAGTCCGGGAGGAAGCCTTCGAATCTCTTTTAGCAAGTTCTGCGGTGATTCTGTCCTGGTGCAGGTAGCCGTGGGCCTTAACAGTCCTGGAGAGAAACATTTAACCAAGCTGGAGCCGAGATCCTTTGCCTCTTCCCCCAGGATGCCTCTCCCACCTCGGTTCCTGTCACCAACCATGGGTCCCTTTGCATGCATTCGGGCAGTGGTTGTCAAACTTTGGTGGGGATGAGAATCACCTGGAAAGCTTGTGAAGTGGCCGGGCCCACTGACACCTGGGTCTTTGTAGTTTTATCAAGTTCTCAGATGATTCTGGTACCTACCAAAGCTTGAGCGCCACTCCATTAGGCTCTACTCTAGCCTTCCTCCATCCTTTCCTTGCATGGACCAGCCCCTGCCTGCCAGTCCCCCACCTGGGCTGCTCTCCCTCCTTCTCTCCACCTCTGATCACTCCGACCCACAGTGAGCGAGTCCTCCCTTTAATTTCATTTGTACCATGCATCTGGCCCTGTTCACACATCCCCCTCGCACAGGGTCGAATTTGTCTTGCAGTCTTCCATTTTCTTATTGCTTTCCATGGACTTTCAGTGTTGGGCCATCCGCCCTCCCTCCCAGGCAGGACGGATGTGGGGGACGGGCTGAGAAGCACTAAGTACCTCTGAGGCAGAGGGTGGTGCGCGGCCTTGACCACCTCTCTCCACCACAGGGGAAGAGGCTGCTGGGGGTGACAGGCGCATCCACGAGCGGGACCTGGCCTGGCTGCAGCAGGCGGACTGTGAGTGGCCCCCTCTCCTACCTGTGAACTCCCCTGGGCACTGGGTTCCCTGAACACACCTGGCCTCCCCACCTAGGACTTCTAGAGCTCCCTCCTCACCACTCACTGCCGTCTTTCTTTTACATGCCCAGGCATGGAGCCCCACTCTGGTTTTTCTTCCAGTGGTTGTAGCAGAAGTGACCCAGCCATCCTTGGGTGTCGGCTATGAGCTGGGCCGGGCAGCCGCCCTCAACAAGCGAGTCCTGTGCCTGTTCCGCCCACAGTCTGGCCGAGGTGAGCACACCGAGTCCTGGAAAGCCACTCCCTCCCTCCCCAGCTTTCTTGGGACCCAGTCCTCAGCTGCCTTTTTTGGGGGAGGGGGGCGGTCTCTGAATGCAATGTCTCCCCCAAAGGCTGGGGAGGGGGTACGGGGGGCACACTGACCTTCTTCTGCCTTTCCAGTGCTCTCAGCCATGATCCGGGGAGCAGCAGACGGCTCGAGGTTCCAGGTGTGGGACTACGACGAGGGTGAGGTGGAGGCCCTGCTGGATCGGTATTTTGAGGCTCATCTTCCCGAGTAGGTGGCTTCTTCCCTGGACCCAACCACTTGACTGAACCCCGCTTTCCCAACTCTTCTGACCCCAGACTCGGCTGTAACACCATCTCCGTCTTTTACCCCAGTGCCAAATTAAAAGATATGTTTACAATTCTGACTTTACGTATGTATGTGTGGCGGGCCGCGGCCGGGTTTCACTGATATCTTCCACCCACCCCACCCCCCACCCCACTTCCCTTCCAGAGGCAGAGAAACCCCAAAGGGGTGCACTTCCTGATGCCCTCGGGTCCTTGCCAGGAACATTCAAGAGTTCAGAGGAAGCCAACCACGGGGGCTGCCTGTTCCATCTCCTCTGACACGCGGCTGGGTGCGGGGCAAGTGGGCAGGCCTGCGCCTGGCCCCACTGTGTGGACCTTCACTGGCCATGATCAGCTCAGGTCAAAGGGGCCAGCTGTGGGCCTTTGCTGACAGAAGAGTCTGGAGGTCTACAGAAAACTGAAGAATGAGGAGGGCTGGTGTGTGGGGGGCACGGCGGGGGAGCTGCCCAGCACGCCTCAGAGAAGTTTGTGAAAAAAGTTTATTCAGTGAACATGAGAAGGTGCCGCAGGTACTGGGGATCGTCCCCTCCGAATACCCCCAACAACGGTCGGGGTAAGTCCGGCCCCCTCGGCTCCGAGGCTCTGGGGCGGCCCCAGGGGCTCCCTGTGTCCTGCCCCTCAGTCGTAGCCCTCATCATCCTCTTCCTCGTCACCAAAGAAGAAAGTGTCTCGGTCCAGGTTCTCGGACTCCTCGTCATAGGAGAAGCTGTCGTTGTCCAGCTCCTCGTCAAACTCATCCTGCTGCCATGCAGGCTCTTCGTCCTCGTCCTCATCCTCGTCCTCAGCCACCTCCAGCCCCGAGGGGCCCTGGGGCCTAGAGAGAGAGTGCTGCTCAGCCCCAGTGGGAGCCTGGCCTGCCCCGCTCCCCTGGGGCTCCGCCCATACTCACTGACTGCTGGGCACATTGGACCCCTTTGCCTCCTGGGCCTCCAACGATGGACCTTGGAGACTAACCCGGAAATCCTGCGAAGAGTCAGGAGGATGCGGGAGTAGGAGTGTAGAGGCCACTGGGCCTCCGTACCCAGCACTCCTTCAGCCAGCGTTCCTCGGGGGCCCACTCGGTGCCGTGCCCCGGCAGGAATGCTCCTGCCTGTTCTGCCCGGCACGCCGCAGCACCTCACAAAGCACTACCTTTGTGATTTAACTAAGACCTGGTCCCCAGGACAAGGACCCGATGGCGAGGCAGACCAGCCCTGTGCTCCCGGAGCTCACAGTGCTGTGCGTGTCTCTTCTGCCCGAGTTACTGCCAGTCTGTGTGCTCCCTGAGGGCAGGTTCGTAGCCAACGTCGGCGCATTAGAGCTGAAGAGAAAGCTCTGAGATCCCTTACTCTCGTGGACCCCAGGCCCCTGGCTGCCCACTCCTGGGATTCTGAATCCACATCTGGGTACTATGTTTGAAAAAGTTCCCCAACTGAATCTGATGAGCAAGGATCTGGCAAAATAGCCTGGATCTGGGTTGATTTCTTTATTTTGTAGGAAATGCCAGGCGGTTAAGTGGCAGGGTCCAAAGCATCCAGCGGCCAGTCTGGGAGCGGGGACACACACTCAGGTCTCTGAATACCCGTCCACCCTTGTGGCCTTTCGTTTGGGTGCTCCCAGGGCAGGGGCGGCCCACCTGGGTGGAATGTTGCAGGATAGCGAGCACCCTCTCCTGGATCAGCCGCAGCAGCTCCAGGCCCATGTGGAGACAGTCCGCCCGCAGCAGGCGCAGGGCCGCGGCCAGGTCTCGGCACTGCAGCAGGAGCTCCTCTGCGGAGGGCACAGGGCACGGGGGCTCCACCCTGCATCCCTCCCCTCCACTCCCTCCTCCAACAAACCCCCACGAGACATCTACCAAGTTCTACGAACATCCACCAGACCCGCCTCTAGATACCCATTCATGAGGCTTACATTCCAGTGGTGGAAACAGAACCTAATCAAATCAAAGGTGTCCTCAGGCACTGACAGCCTGTACCAGTGACGAGGCCATGAAGAATCAGGAAGAGGAAGAGGACAGCGGAGGTGGGAGGCTGGGGTAGGGGTGCTGCAGGGTCCCTGCTCCTTGGAATGGGATGCTCGGGGGGGGGGGAGTGCGGGCAAGAGGACTGAGTGGGCGGAGGGGGCTCACCAAGCAGGATCTGCAAGGCCGTGGTGTGCAGCTCCAGGTGCTCCGTCTGCTGCTCCACCACGTCCATTTGCTCCGTGTCCTGGTTGTAGAAACTGTACACGCAGGCGTAGGCCAGCACCTGGGGAAGCCTGAGTAAGGCCTCTCCCGCCTGAGGCGTGGCACCCACCTCCCACCTGTTTCCTCACTCCCTCCAGCCAAACAGGTCAGAGGACAGCTGCCCAGCCCACTAGACCCCCTAGGCACATTTCTCCCCCACCCCGCCACCACAACCTTTCGGGCCTGCTCAAGTCCCCGGCAAGCTTCGCTGAGGAAGGTGAAGGATTTGGGTGGGGGCACCTCACGCAGGGCAGACACGCGGTTCCATAAGTTCACGGCAAACTCCTGTGCAGAGGAAGGCAGCTCAGCACTGCACGTGCACACACGTCCCCATCAGGACCACATCCATCTGCCCTCTGACCTTCCCACGGACCCAGCTCTTTCCCCCGCCTCACCCGGGCCTGGTGATGGAAAGTACACCTCTCATTGTAGTCCTGGAACCGCTTCTCTTGGCGAGCTGCCTTGCTCACCTGTAAGGACACATTAGAGGGGCTACTGTGCTTTGCTGGGGCGGAATGGGGCTCATCACACTGGCTGCTATTCACAGAGGCCTACCCATGCTTTACCTAGATTTTTTTATCTAACCCTCGGAACTCTGAGGTAGGTCGTGTTACTAATCCCTGTTACCAATAAGAATGCTGAGGACAAGTAAACTGACCCAAAGCCCCACACTAAGCAGTGGAACTGGGCTGTGACTCAGCCCCTGCTCTTCTCCACTCTGCCTTGCTGCCCCAGGAAGGCCCAGCCTGCCTCGGCCCTCCCGCAGCCCACTGGGTGTGAGCAGTCCCACTCTGGGGCCTCTGGTCCTGTGCACAGACCCCACAGGGCAGACCTCCCAGCATCTGTAGGCCTAGTTGGCTTCTGTCTTCTCCCCACTGTCCCAGCAACTGTTGGGCTGCTCTGCACGACCCTCTGCACAGAGCCCTGCAGAGAGCACCCCCTCCCAACTGCCCGTGGGCCTCTGCCCTTCCCGGTGCCCAGCCCCTTACCATGGCGGAACAGTTGTAATAGTCTTTGTGACTTGGCTTCCAGGGCTTGAGGCAGCGCCAGCAGAATCCGTGGTTGCATTTGGCACAGGTCATGCTGTGGAGGAAGTTAGCTGGTCAGGACTCCTGCCTCTGGCCAGGGCCACACCAGGGATGCAGGGGCCCAGATGCACCGCTGACGATGCCCCTGGTTCCTCCACCCCCTTAGTCTCCTAACCTTACTGGTTCCTACTGAACACACTTTCGCTCTCGAACTCCCCTTTACAGCATTGAGTTAAAAGTGGGGTAAGTGCCCTGGCTGGTGTGGCTCAGCGGACTGAGCACCAGCCTGCTCAATGAACGGTTACCATTTTGATTCCCAGTCAGAACACATGGTTGGGTTACGGGCCAGGTCCCGTTGGGGGTGAGTGAGAGGCAACTGATCCATGTGTCTCGCACATTAATGTTTCTCTCCCTCACTCCCCTCTCTCTAAAATATAAAATCTTTTTTTTTTTTTTAAGTAGAAGAAGGAACATGAGCTCTTGGAATCACTCTGGAGGGGCCGAGAGCGTGGGCGGCTGAATGACCATCCTCACTGCTCAGCTGTGCAGCGAGCCCCTCTGCCGCTCTTTCACTGCCAGGCCTCCCACCCTCTTGTACCCGCCGCCTCCCCCAGGGCCCACAGCACCCCTTCTTACTGCAGACACCCCTCATTCTTCTCGATGGGAGTCTGGCAGCTGGGACAGCGCTTAGAGATGAGCTTGGCCAGGTGCTTGCTCTGCGCTTCCACACTCATGCCATCGTAGTAGCCGCCATCATCGACCCACTGAGACATGTGGCCACAGCTGGCAGGGTAGTGTGCCTAGAGCGGGGGAAGGGGGGAGGCAAGGACACAGCCCAGACTGAGGACAGCCGTCCTGCTGGCGTGGATGGGGGAGCAGAAGGGAGGCAGGTCCCACTTGGAGGCCATAGGAGAAGGAACGGAGTTCAACTTGGCGGCAGAGGATGAGGACGAGGCCGAATCTGCATGTGTGTGGCGGCGGGGGCAGAGCGGGGGGAGTGTGGGCACGGGCTCAGGGTCGAGGCCGGGGTGGGCACCCACCTCAGGGAAGCTACAGTTGAAGCAGGAGGCCCAGCCACACTTGGAGCAGGTGGTCCAGCAGCCCAGGCCCTGGCGGCACAGGATGCGGTCGCAGCCCTGGGGGTTGGTGCACCAGGTCAGGTTGGAGCAGCTCTCCACGTAGCCACGAAGGAGGGCCTTCTCGTACTGTGGGGGCATAGGCGCCACCAGGTGAGGGCCTGGCTCTCCGGGATGCCGCATCTCCAGGCTCCCCAGTATCCCGCACAGCAGCCCACTCCCCGGGGTCTGCCCCTCGGGCTGCACACCAGGGCCTCTCTCAGAGGGCGCGTACCTTGGAGATGACCTCTGGCGAGGAGACGATGGCACGGATGAAGGCCCCCGTGGGCTGCGCAGGGCAGTCGGCAATGGGGCAGGTGCAGTTCATCACAAGGTTCTGCTCTATCCGGGTCGTCAGATACTCACTCCAGCAGGACTGGGAGGGAAAGGCAGGTGCTGCTCAGGGACAGCGCGGGAGCGGCGCAAGGAGACGGCACCCTGGTCACTCATCTGGCCCCTCTCCCCAGCGATGCGGAGGGCCAGAGACAAGCCTGTCTCTAGATCGGCCTCGAAACTGACCCTAATCCTTCTGGCTGCTGTGCGTTTTCCTAGGATGGGCCCAAGTTACAGGCGTCTTTGGGGATGTGTGGGCCAGGAGAGCAGTCCAGTTATAATTATTGTTGGGACGGACATGGAGAAAATGGAGAAAGAGAATCAAAAGAGAAGAAAGATTCGAGTTCTAAGCAAGAACTGGAAAGAGCAAGAAGGTCAGAGAGGGAGGGGGCCTGGGGGGTCCCCCGTCCCCACTGGGTGGCTGCCTCGGGCGCTGCGAATACAGCCGAGGCCTCTCCTCCCGGGGCCACCTGCTCACCTCAATGCCGCTCCCGAGCTCCTGCCCCTGAGTCTCGGTCTCTCCTCCACAGAACAGGCCTGCCCCCAGCATCGCCCAGTCCTGACAGACAGCCCTACGGCTCCCGTCCAGTCCCAGGGCCAGAACCCTCCCACCTCCTGAACCCTTGTCTTGCGCCCATGGCGCTGCCCCACCCTAAGTGAAGCCACTGTCCTCTCCTGAACTGCTGCAGGAGCCGGTCCCAGTCAATGTGCTCCCCACCCTGTGCCTCCCCATCAAACCCACTTGGTTTCTGCATGATCAGCAGCCTGGGCCTCCTACAAGACTCCATTAACAGTCCCTTCCCTCACACTGCCAGTGGCCAGCTTCTGCAGGAATGTGTCTGACCCCAGGAGAGAACATGCATCCATGGTATCAAAGCTCCAGGACAAATGGGAAGCACTTCACTGGGCTATTTTTACTCGGAGGAAGGTACAAAACAAAACAAACCCCTTTTGCCATAGTGAGACAAACCCAGATACACTGGGATGTTGAAGGCAAAATTCCTGTATTTCCAAGATAAAACAGAGGAAACATCTCCAAGTTCAGAGGGCTCACTTGCAGCCACACAAAGGTGATGGGACCCCTCCCAGCCACAGAGGACAGCCCAGCCGACGCCTCACTCCCTAGGGAGCCCCTCTGCTTCGGGCTTGCTCTCGGCTCATGCTGTCCCCACTGCCCAGCCCAACTGGCACGGAGTCTGCGGCCTTCTGACAACCCCTCACCACTCAGGGCTCACCCCGGGAAGCCGCCCCCAGTGCTGCAGACCCAGGGTTCCCCAGCCCTGAGTTCTCTGGGGTGCCACATGCCGTCCAGCTGCGGCTTGCCCAGGGCTCCTCCTCCTCTTCCATCGGCCTATTTTTCTCAGCTGAGTTTTCGGGTCCCCTGTCTCCACATCTCTACAGGGTGGGCATGCCCCGACTTCAACGCCCTGGGCCTGCTTCCCTCTCCTTGGACTGTACCAGCCAGGCTTCCCCACTTAGTCTGGAACCCAAAAACCCTGTCCACCTGCCAGCCCCACATGGGTGTTCGACAAGCAGCTCAAACTTCATGGACACAAAAGACTGAAGATTTCCCCTTAAAAACCTGTTCTCCATCCCCAGTCCCAGGTCTGAAATCTCCCTGAACTCAGCCAAAGATGACACACCCCTTCCACCCAGACGCTCAGGTCAAAAACCCAAGAATCACCCTCGGCTCCCTAGTCCTAAACTCCACCTCCGATCCCCCAAGGCTCACCCGCTCTACCTGCAAATGTAGCCCAACCCACCCACTCCTCTTCCTCGCTCTGTCCCCAGGCAGCGGCCACCTTCTCTTGCCTCTTTGCACAAATCTCCAAATGGTTGTCTCTGCTTCCACTCTTGTTCTGTCCAAGTTATTTCCCCTCACAAAGTGATCCTTTAAAAAATGTAAGTCAGATCACATTGCTCCCCTGCTCAAAACTCACCCCAGCCTCCCCTGTAGTGAACCCCGCATACCCATCTTGACCCAGTCGGCCCATGCCCACCTGCCAAACGGCCTCTCCCGCCACCACCCGACGCTTCCCTGAGCCTTCACCTGCTCTTCCCTCTGCCCACCACCCTCTTCCCTAAGACAGTGGCCTCTCAGCCTCCCCAGTCTCAGGCCCCTGACAAGGCCCTCAGTCCACTCCTAAACCAGTTACTTCCAACAATGAGACCCCACTGTCGTCTCTTCCCTGCACTCATCCTCTGGGTGCGGAGGGAGAGCCCTGATGTGAGACTGCCAAAATCCAATCCTGACCTGGGGCAGATTCCTCTCCTCCCAGTAACTCCACCTGCAGTTGGTAAAGTGGAGACGGCACAATGCCGGCCTCACAGGGAACTAGGGTGGGAATTAGGCACGACAAACCACGTAAAACAGCACCACGGCCCAGAGCGAGTCCCCAAGACTATTCCCTGCTGTTATTCCCAGCGCTCCGTAGCTTCTTGCTTGGACTATCCCAAGCGCCCGTGCAGTGCTCTGCACACAGCACACCAGTGACAAATGTCGGCTGAACGGAAGAATGGAAGTGTCAAGGAAATAAGAACCTGGGAAAAGGCGAGCACAGGCACCTATGTGAGAGGAGGAACCTGGAGCCGAGCAAAAGAGCCGGAGAAAAAGCACTGGCACACACGCACGCGATGCCCATGTCCCAGGCTGCCCACCACGGGGAGACGCTGCCGGGAGAGGCATCAGCGATTCATGACAATGGGGCGCTCCTGACAGGGGTGGGCCTGACCCGGTCCTAAGAGCTGTGAGGTAGGGAGTATCAGACCGCACTCGGAGGCTCAGCCCCTCCTCCCAGCCTCGGAGAACTAAGTGCTCACTCCCCAGCCACCAGCCTCCTCTGCTTCAGCTTTAACCAGCAAACCTGCCTTCCCACAAGCCCCTTCTACTGTTCTGGTTTACAGCACTTTTTATTTTTGTACTAAATGAGATGCACGGGTGTATACCAGGGCAGGGCAAAAGCAGGTTTACAGTTGTGAATACGTGAAACAGAGTTTATTCCTGTATTATCATTACTCACTGTATTACTTCATACAGGAACAACTGCAAACCTCCTTGGGCCCTACCCATACAGAAGAAGCGATGAAGTTCTCAGGTCAGGGGATCTGAATGGTGAGGAGGAAACCATAACTGCGCCATCACCAGTTCAGTCACACTTCTCACTCACAGAGTGTCTTAAGGCACACTGTGTGTGTGAGACCTGTGTGTGTCCGTGTGCGTATCTGTATTTATATTTCTCAAACTTGGCTGAACGCTGGAATCACCTGAGGTGCTTTTAAAACTCCGTGTGTCTGGATCTCACCTGCAGATCCTGACTTAACTGGCCTGGAGTACAGCATGAGCCCCGGGTCTTTAAAAGCCCCCAGCATGGTTAGAATATGCGGCAGAGCTGGAGAACCACTGGTGCTGGACCCTACCCGCCGCCTTCAGGATGTCAAGGCAGATGACAGAACTAGGTTCAGAGGGACTAGTAGACGGCGGCGCTGGGGCTAGAAGCGACCGTTCCCAAGGACCTGTGCTGAGCAGAGAGTCAGGGGCAGCAGAGAGCAGGCGGCCTCACCTTGCAGCAGCCGTGCAGGCAGCAGAGCGCGGGCAGGTCGGCGGCGGCCTCCAGGGGGCTGACGCACACAGGGCAGTGGTCAGGGCGCGCCGGGGCGGCCCGGGCTTGGGGCACCCGCAGCCCGGCTGCCAGCAGCAGTGGCTGGGGGTTCTCACTGTAGCTCTGCAGCAGCTGCTCAGCGCCCCAGTGGGAATGTGCCAAAAGGTGCTGAGCCACATCTGGCTCTAGGTTCAGTGTCTCCTGCACCTGCCGCACCGTCTGCTTCATCAGCCCTTCCACCTCCCGGGGGCTCATGGTGCGGCCTGCAGGCAGCTGAAGAGATGCCAGGGCGGCCACAGCTTCTGGGCTTGGGGGCAGAGAAGGGTCAGTGGTCAGTCTCCCTGTCCTGCATATGCAAGCTACAAACTGAACCCCACCTTGTTCCCCTGCTCCCCGCTTGCACACTCCTGCTCGGGGCTGCTTAACCAGCCTGAGGATAACCACCCAAACCAACTGTCACAGCAGGGTCCTCCTCAGAAGCATCTGCAGTTGCAGGGCCTGGGCTGGCTGTTGCAATGACAGGGGCACTACAGGAATCTAGTGGGCAGAGGTTGGGACGCTAACTGACCTGCAGTAGATGGGACAGTCCTACTGTAGGTCCCACCCAAACTGCTACCAGCTCTGATGAGAAAGAGCCCATGGCCTTCCCAGTCAGTGCGGCCTACGGGCCGGCAGCACAGGTATCACAGGCAGCTCCCTGAACCGGGGTCTGCATTTCAGCAAGATCCCAGGTGATGCGTGCGCACGGAGAAAGCTCCCTCTAGAGAACGCACTTACACCCCATGCAAATAACAGGCATCAAAGTGGTGCCGTAAAGACTTATGGTGAACTGGATCCAATGTGAAAAGTTTTAGTTAATTAGGGGGCACCTATGGCAGACTCTTCTACAGGACAAGCTTCCCAAAAACTAGAGATTGTACATTTCACTGAACAGAGTACATAGTTAGTACTCAGCACATAGTGCATATTTCATATTTGCTTAGAATGAGACATGCACATAAAGCAGCTGACAGGTCTGGGTCCCTTGCTCAGGGCTGACTCTAGGAGGATGGGGACAGGAAGACCCTTGATTAGAAAGGAAAAGGAGGGGCAATGGCCCTGGCAGAGGGAATGAGGACAATCAAACTGGGGGAAATTCAGGGAGAGGGAAAATGGGGCTAGACAAAGAAAGAAATGAAGTGCCTTTGCAGAGGGGAGCCCGGCTTTGGCACTACAACCCCTCCTGAGTCATGGGGAGCCCACCCCTCTCTCCTGGCTTGGAGCCCCTTCAGCAGGGGGATGGGGCTGAGAGCGGCTACCTGGGATCAGAGGCCCTGGGGGTGCGGCCGCCACAGAAGGGCACCTCTGCCTGACCTCGGCAGGGCTCCGTAGGCTCTGGGGTGGCGTATGTCAGGATCTGGGGCCAGTCGGCACGCTGTTTCACGTAGCCCTGGCCCAGGAGGTGCAGGACACAAGAGAAGACATCTGTACTGGTACACGCCACGCCCCCAGCCACCGTTCGGCCCAGGCTCCCAGGAGGATTTGGACCCTTCTGCCAGGCTTCCAGCACCTGGACAGGAGGAGAGGACACAGACAGGCCCTGATTACCTGGGGGAGCCACCCTGCCCAGGCTCACTGCCCAGCCGTGCCCCCTACCAGCTGTGTGACTACAGAGAAGTTACTAACTCTCTCATGCCTTGTTTTTCTTAGCTGTCCAATGGGAATAACTATGATTATAATAATACTGCCTATTCCAGAGAACTGTTGTGCAGATTGCCAACTCTCAGATTTAGGACCTGGTGTGAGGGTACACACTCATGTCATGTCCTATCTCTGCCTTCGGTCTAACTGCCCTGTCAGGAACAGAAAACCCGGACACAGATGTCACCCTACAAGGTCTCATACTGAGAGAGTTTACCTTCCCTTGTGGTGTCCTGGCTCTGCCTCCTTTCCCAGGCACGGCTTCCTCCCTCCCCTAACTTCACGGTGCCCTGTCTACGCACCAGACAAACCAGGTGATCAATGTGGAGGCCCTTCTCCCCATGGGCTTTGAGAATGCGGACAAGAAGACAGCTCAAGAGGTTCCTCTTCTGTTCCAGGGTCCGGCCCTCATCCTTCTCTACGTTCAGGTACTTCTGGGAAGGTACCAGCCACAGGGCCTCCCCACGGGGGCAGAGCCCAGGCTCCCGAACCCGCAGCACACCTGGAACTCACTTGCAGTTAGTACCCAAGGAGCAGAAGGAACAGAAAAGGGACCCCATTATCATCCCCTGCTATACCACCCCACCCTGAAAGTGCCACCCGCTAAGAGCAGAGTCGAGGGCCAGCCCCACTGACCTACCTCCACAGGGGAAGTCCTGACCCTCATGCAGGGTCAAAGGGCCATTCTCAGAGGTAAGGGGCAAAAGTGCCTGGAGCAGTAGCTGTGTGGTGAGGTCAGAATTCTTCAGCAAGGTTTCTACTGATACCTCCTGGTGAGGAGAAACAGGGCCGGTCAGAAGTGGAAAGAATGGAAAAAGGAAGTTCAGGAGAACAGTGGCAGACAAGGGGAAGACAAGACAGAGGGAGGCAGAAGGGCTGAGGCACCTCTGTCTGATTGAAATTTAGCAGCAGCCACATCTGCACAGTGGACACATGCAGGGTCTGGTCCCCGAACTGTAGCTCGGCCCGGCCTAGCCACGTCCACTGCAGCCGCCGCTGTGGTCCCCGGACTGGGCGGTTCTGCCCTGGGAAAGCGTGGAGGAGAAGGGTGGAGACAAAGAGGGGAAACAGGGGGTTAAGGATTGAGGCAAGGGTGTACTATCGGTTAAGGTTGGCTCCTGCTAGTCTCTTAGGCCCCAGCATTTAGAGCTTCCAGAGCTCAGCCCCCACCCCGTGCCCCCTCCCAGGCAGCCGCAGGTACCTGGGAGTCCACCCTGCGCCCAGCCCGTGTCAGGCAGGCTCCGTGGAAGAAACACCAGAGACCGGGGGTTTTGCCCTCACGGAGCTGACAGTTCCACAGACCCACTACGCTGGCGTCCTGTTTTACAGCTCAAGCCAGTGAGCCTGGCATGTTCGCTCGCACTAGACAGAGAGGATGTGGTCACGGGGAGAAGCATCAGATACAGCCAACCTGAGAGGCGCTCTCTGGCCGCAGATGGGGCAATACGAACATCGAAAAATGAACAAATAACACCTGCGATGGACTGAAACACAGGAAATATCTTTTAAACCTATGAATGCACAGTGACTGTTTCTTTTCTTTTTAAGAAGACCTCATTGGCCATCTTTGTAGCATGCTAGAGAACCAACACATTATTCTGAACACTGGTCCAAAGTAAAGGGGAGGAGGAAAGAATCAAGCCTTTCCTGCACCAGCTGTAGGTCAAGGTAACTAAAAGTTGGTGAGAAGAGTTTCCCTTTACAGAGAGAGCATTTCAGCTAATACACGAAGAAAGAAGAACTAGGACATCAGTGGTTCACAGCCCCCAGCGAAACGACAGACCTCCACAATGGCACCCAACGAGTGTCTGGTGGGAAGCTGATGGGAAACCTCGTGCACGTCAGACTAACACCCTGGAAATCCACTGACCCCCTCGACAACAGAGACAGCTAGACGCCACGCGCCTCCTGGCCAAAGGGCACAAGGCCATCTGGGAAGTGTTCTTGCCCAAGAAATCAAACCCAAATCTGAAAAAGCTTCCACAGCTAAATACGGGTGTTTGGGAAATGCAGGAGACAGAGGAACGTGCCAGAGGACACCTGTGGATGCAGTCAGCAAAATCCAGCCTGTTGGCAACTTTACTTGGCGACAACCTGGTTTTCTCCACAGCTGCAAAAAGGGTAGGAACAAACAGGGAGACAGGCAAGGCCCACAGATTAAGGGGCATGACAAACGGAACTAAATCAAATGCAAGGTGTGGGCTTTGTTTGGATCCTCAATAAACAAACAAAAAACACCCTAATTTAAAAAACTCTGGAACAATAAATGTGTATTTGATATTAGAAATTGTTAACTTCTAAAGACTTAATGACTGTAGTGTCCCTGCCTTTAAAAAGAGAGTCCTTATCTTTTACATTTCAGGGCTGGGTAGCTGGGCAGAAACACAGATGACACATGGTCAGCCACAAGCTGATACATGTTGCTAACTGGGGTTTGTCTATTTTGTCTACTTTTGTGTATGTCTGAGATTTATCATAATAAAAAGATTTTAAAACTGAGGCTAAAAATAAACCATTCTCAAACAAAAACTGATAGTTTTCTACCAATACTCCCTTAATGAGGAAACTTCTAAAGGACAGACTTTAGAAACAAAATTAAACTCAAAAAGAAGGATCAAGGTACAAAAGGAAGGGTGTAGCCCTGGCTGGTGTGGCTCAGTGGATTGAATGCCAGCCTGCGAACTGAAGGGTCTCTGGTTCAATTCCCAGTCAGGGCACATGCCTGGGTTGCAGGCCAGGTCCCCAGTAGGGGATGCATGAGAGGCAACCACACACTGATGTTTCTCTCCCTCTCTTTCTCCCTCCCTTCCCTTCTCTCTAAAAATAAATAAATAAATAAAATCTTTAAAAAAACAAAAGGAATGGTGTAAAGAAACTGGTAGGATGGCCAATCGAAGCACTGACTGAATGAAATAATACTAATGACTAAAAATAGGTCATTTTAAAATACTGAACAACAGTGACAAGCAAGATTCGAGCTAAAGCTGAAGTTAAAATTGTCTATGGTCCTTTTATTACCCAGGAAGGAGGGAGGTGATATTATTAACAAGTCAAACAGACAGGTTAAAAATATAAGGATAACTGGCTGTGGAAACAGAATACGTAACTGCCAAAACTGATAAAAACAAAAAAGTTTAAAAATAATCAATCTAAAAAAAAGAAAAAAGCACAAAAACTCAGTGTAGAATCGTATCTATAAAGGTGTTCAACATATTATTATTATTCTAACTATAGTATTTTACATACAGGGGTTGGCAAAGCTGATCTACAGCTGTGATACAAATAAATAATACAATAATTAATTTAAAAAATACGAGAATAAACTGTTTCATGTACTTACAACTGTAAACCTACTTTGCCAACCCCTCTGTTCTGTTGTAAATATGAAATAACTAAAATTTTAAAATATAAGAAGGACAGGCCTGGCTGGTGTGGCTCAGTAGATTGAGTGCCAGCCTGCAAACCAAAGGGTCACCAGTTCGATTCCCAGTCAGGGCACATGCCTGGGTTGCAGGCCAGGTTCCCAGTGGGTGGTGTACAAGAGGCAACCACACATTGATGTTTCTCTCCCTTTCTTCTGCCTCCTTTCCCCTCTATCTAAAAATAAATAAAAGAAATCTTTAAAAAATAAAATAAAAGAAGGATAAACTTAAACACAAAATAAGAGTTTAGAAATAAAACTCCAATATATGGTTACCCGCAGTAATTATAAACAGGCTAAAAGTGACAACTCAAAAAGAGAGATTATTAGGTTGAATACAAAACAAATTCTAGGTATTTACAAGACACATATCTAAAACATAAGAGCATGGCCAACTTAGAAGTACAATGATACTGGGGGAAACTCCAAGGAGAGGAGCGTATCAGCATGGTTTTAAAGCACCTCCCCCAAGAGACTGCATATTGATAGGAGCAGGGGAAAAAACAATAACAATACAGTGGAGAAATCAAACCCTCCCTTTACCAGACTGTGAAACTCAACCTCCCAAAAGGACAGATTAGAACTGTGTGCTTCAAGGGGACAGAAGTCCTAGAGAGAGCAAAGCAGGTGCCATTGTTCCCTCTCGGACCCCGCCCCCACATACAACATCACAACCCAGCGACTGGGGGGCCCTGCCCTGGTGAACGCCTAAAGCTCCACTGCCCATTCGTAACAGCCGCAACCAGACCAAAGGAAAATAAAAAATAAAAAAGATGGCTCAAACAGAATTAAAAGCCCCAGATCTGATTTTTTTTAAGTGACCAAGAGATAACCAACCTATCAGATGCACAGTTAAAAGCACTGGTGATCAGAATGCTCACAGAATTGGTTGACTTTGGTCATAAATTAGACAAACAAATGCAGGCTAAGATAAGAGAAATGAAGGAAAATGCACAGGGAACCAGCAGTGATGGGAAGAAAACTGGGACTCAAATCAATGGAGTGGAATAGAAGGAAGAAAGGAACAACCAAACAGAAAAGAATGAAGAAACAAGAAATCAAAAAAATGAGGAAAGACTTAGGGACCTGCAGGACATCTTTAAATGTCCCAACATCTGAATTATAGGGGTACCAGAAGGGGAAGAGGAAAAACAACAAGTGGGAAAGTTATTTGAACAAATAATAAAGGAGAACTTCCCCATTCTGACAAAGGAAATAGACTTCCAAAAAGTCCAGGAAGCTCAGAGAGTCCCAAAGAGGTTGGACCCAAAAAGGAACATGCCAAGGCACATCATAATTACATTAGCCAAGGTAAAAATGAAGGAGAGAATTCTAGAAGCAGCAAGAGATGGGGGGCCAATTTCCTACAAAGGAGTTCCCATCAGAATGTCAGCTGATTTCTCAAAAGAGACCTTGCAGGCAAGAAGGGGCTGGAAAGAACTATTCAAAGTCATGAAAGGCAAGGACCTACATCCAAGATTGCT